>WBNQ01080388.1:0-11347 GCA_013401375.1 Spizella passerina
AAAAAACAAACAACACCAACAAAAAAAGAAATTATGGGTTTTCATCCATAGATTGCAAGTTTTTCAAGATTTTTACAGTTTAAAAATATTAACTTCTCATGCTATTTCTGGCCATTTTGTGGTTTTGTTTATTGTTTCTTTTGGGTTGAACTTGTCTTGCTGCCACATCCCCACCCAGCTCCTCTTTCACTCAACAAGACAGGGAGGAAAAACTAAGATGAAAAACTCATTGGTTGAGAGAAAGACAGCAAGACTACATGCTGAGAACATTTTGGGGTAAAACAGACGTGCCTTGGAAAAAAAATAGAATTTATTGCCAATTAAATTAGACTTGGGTGGTTACAGACAAAGAAACTACAACAGCTTAGTACTCATTTACCTCCACCTTCCGTGCTTTGAGAGGCCCAGAGGGGAAAACAGGGGATGGTTGTCAGTTTATAAATGTTACTCTTTGTCACTCCTTCCTACTCACACCTTTCCCTTTCTCTAGTGAAGAGTTCTTTTCATGAACAGCAGTTCTGCAGGATAAACCCAACGAATAAGTCTCCAATGGTTGTAGCTCCTGCCAGAAGAACTCACTCCTTCGTGGCCCTCCATGGGCTGCAGCTTACTTCAAGAAATACCATGGCACTCTCTATGAGCTTTAGGGAAAGCTTTGATACAGAACCTAGAGCATCTCCTCCTCCTCCTTCTTCTCGGACCTTGATGTTCACATGGTTGCTCCTATTTTTTTTGTTTTCATGCCCCACTGTTTATGGGCAACATTTTGCCTGTTACTTAATAAGTCTTCCAATCAAAACCCACAACCACAGGACTCAGCTATTCGCTGTGGTCGGTCTGCTGGAGCCAACTGGAGCTGTCCGTGTCCAACACAGGGCAGCCCTAGCCTCTTCTCACAGAGCCCAGCTTTGTTACCAAAACCTTGCCCCTTACATCCTATTCAACTGTACATCAGTACACTTAAATAATTAGATCAGTTCTAAGAGCAAGAACAAAGGCTCAGTGTCAGCTGGGCTTTCTGATCAGAGAAGGTATTTTCCTGGGTAGAGGTAATTTGCACTATGTAGAGTAAATAAGAACACCAAAGATAACAATATTTGAAGTCTTACAGATGTGAGAGACTGTGATTTGTGATAAAGGATAAAGTGGAGTTTTCAATCAATATTTCCCTATTTTTTTCAATCTATTTAATAGGAATGACAAAAATAAAGTAGGATACCAAGTTCAAAACAATAAGATCCCACCTTGATATAGTGAAAAAAGATTTCAAGTAATTTCCTTTGCACAAGAGAAATTCTTTTTCTTCTTTATAAATTGCAAAAAGTGGATGACTAATTTCTCTAAATGGTGCCTTACTCTCAAATCCTCTGTGATAGAGGCTAATCAAAACAGTATCCAAAGGGCACCCACATAGGAAAGCAGCAGAAAGAGTTGTATAAAGAATTTGTATTCTTTACAAATAGCAAGCATAAGATGCTTATAGATGATATGATAAGAAAAACAGCAGAGTGACGGAAAAAAGGTGGAAGAATAGATATGTTCTAAATGATCAAGTGGTAAGCCTAAATAGATGGTATGGGTTTGGGTGTCTAGTGACACACGCATGCACATCTAGTGCCATCACTACCAAAGGGTGTCTGAGGGACATTGGCAGATATGGCACAGAGTCTGAGAGACCTTAAAATACTCATTTAGGAGCAGCACCAGGAAGCTGAGCAGGATATCCCAGGACATTAAAAATGGCTCAAGACACCAGTGTATAGATAACTAAACTGGGCATATTCACTCAATAAGGACATGTTAAGGAATCAAGATGTGCTGGTTAAATATTACTGATTGAGGAAAAATATTTTGTGCAAAATGCATCATTTTGTTCATCCCTATTATAGGATGAACCTGTATCAAAGCTTTGCACACCCATGAATTACTAAAATAGTAGCTGTGTCCTGTCTTCAGAGATGTGGGAGGCATGAGCAGGACCTCTGTTTTCAGTAGTGTCTCCAATTATGGGTCATACGATACAACCAAATATGGGGTGCGGACATAGGAAGGGGACAAAGTAACAGTACAATGCTGAGATTGCTGAAAGTTGTTTGGTATTGAAGGGTGTTCAGAAAAGTGTTTGTTATCATTTTTTAAGTGTCTAGGCTTGTGTTTTATTTATTAGATTGATGTTAGTAATCCTGGTGTATGGTTCATTGGTTGCCAGCTAATTTTATGTGATGATGGAGACATGAATAAGCTTCATCTGTTCTAATTTGAGTTAAAACAGGTGACTTGAGATGCCTTCCCCTGTAATAAACATGGCAACAATGGATTTGGTAACCCTAACTCCGGAAAAAAACGATTTAACTAAATTTAATTAAATCAAATAGAAGGTTATTATGTGCTTTGGACTGTAAATATTTTAATATAATCTTTAAACTTTTCAGGAGAAGAAAATCAGGACAGATAATTACATTTAAGCAAAGGTATTGGGTAAGGTCTGATCCTAAGACTATTGAAATTGGTAGAAATAATCATACTGTTTTCAGCATCATTTTGTTTAAACCATAATTAAATATACTGAGTTTCTTTTTTTCTTTTTTTTTTTCTTTAATCTTATTTCATGCCTGGGTGGAGGCTATAAAAGAATGATGATCTCAACATGCTGTGAAGTAAAACCACCAGATTTTCTACAGGCAAATACTACATATAGAGTCTACGCAAGAGCAATTTCCGAACGACAATTTTGAATTTTTTTAAATGTTCAACAATTCAGTTTTATCATATATAAATCTTCTTATCATTACATTTTTCTGATGTCACATAGTTATTTTAACACTATTTGATATTGACAATAAAATTAGGGTTACAGAAACAAACAAACTAAAAACGACAACAGCAAAAAAACAGCCACAAAAAAAATTTGTGCTTTTTTTTTCAAGTCACATATTGGCATTTTTGTTTTACTACTTAAATCCCAAGTAAGGGAGTAATTTTTTTATCAATCTGAGTGCAGCATATATGTAATTTAAATTCTTCTATTGACAACTCATCTACACATCTACTCTTATGCACTCTCCCTTTCTGTCACAAAATACAAAATTTGAAATATGATTCTTCCCAAAAAATAAAAAAAAAATTCTGGTATTTCTAGCCTATGTCTTTTTGAAGATATATTAAAAAAATGATGAGAGAGAGAAATCAGTTGAAAACTTATTCTTAATTTTAATTATTTTTCTTTGGACAACTCTTGAAAAGAGTCATATGTGGCATTGTCAAACAGGCAGCCAAGAGTCTTAATTATTTTTTAAAAATATGTATGGGGCAGATATCCACATGTTACAAATTCTAATTATGTTGATCAGTGTTTGAGAAGCATTGCTGTGTTTTTATAATAAATGTTATTTTTATGGGTGTCATTACTTTTATTCTAAATAGCAATGAAATTTTAACAGCTGAATTTATGTTTCATACTTCCTTTATCTCTCTCCATTCAGACATTTAGGAACTTTTAATATTTTAGTCCTTTATATACTTAGTAGAGTTTTCAATATTATTTAAGCACATCACAATATGTATCTGCACTATGTGCTGATTCTCCCCAAGAATTAACCAAAGAAAATATTATGGCCAAGTTGTCTTTAAAACCAATCATAATGTAAAACCGCATTTTTTCCCCAAAAAATTTATGGGTTAATCAAACATCTTGGAAAATATAACCTAATTTCCTGCACTAGCAAGGCTAATTATGTTTAACTGAAAGCTACCTTTTATCAGTTTTTAATTAGATACTTCTGCTTTACAAGTACAGAAATTGTGGACTGCATCCCAGTTCTGAGTTATGTGAAACTGTAGGGGAAAATGATGATTTATTGTGATCAGTATGACTAGACTGACAGTAGGTACTTATTTTCTGGAAAGATTCTCCATAGCAGGTTTTCTGAAGCTATCCAAGGCGAGGGGAGGGGATGGAGGGGAGAAAAGGAAAACTTTGATAAGTTGCTAAAGAGTCTGTAGACCAGATTCAGCTGAGAAAGTGAAAAATAGATTGCAGAGAGAGGTAATACTTTTGAGACATGAGTCTTCAACAGATCAAAATTTCCAGACGGAAAACACTGATATAAAATGTTTGAAAAATCCTTAAGGTCCAACCCCCTCAAAAAAAAGCTCTGAAAAGCCACCATCCAAGCCAACAAACCAACCAACCCTGAGGAAAGAAACAAGTGAACAAAACCCAGGCAGACAAGAGCAATTCAGTAATGTTAGGGTACAAGCAGGGCACAACTGGGAGCATGCGAACATTCGTGATCCCATTGCAGTGTGTGAGCGTGCACAGCAGCGCTGTGAGCAGAGCTGCAGAGCTGCAGAGCTGCATTGCTGCAGTGAGAGCATGCAGAGCCCCACTGGGAGGCTGTCAAAGGCACTGCTGCAAGTGTGCAGTTTGCTGTCAAGGTGTGTGAGATTTCAGGGCAGTGTGTGAGTGTGCAGGAAACTGTTGTGAGTGTTGGGTGTAATGGAAGTTCTGGAATGTCCGGAGCTGCGGTTGGTAATGTCAGAGATGACAGCCTCTGTGCAAGGATAGAGGAACAAAGAAATGAAGCGAGTGTCATCGTGTGTGATGATGTTCACAGAGGTTCTCAGATGAGGGAAGAGATGAGGATTTGATTCCATGTTTCAGAAGGCTTGATTTATTATTTTATGATATATATTACATTAANTCGTGGAAGTTTGTTATTGGTCATCCAACCAGGATGATACCAAATTATTTTTTAAGGAACAAAGGGGACACCTCTGAATAAACCACCTTTGTCCTTATGGAGAAATTCAACTTGATGGGTGTTAACTACCCAGTTGGTACAAACAAATCCAGGAGATTCCTAAAACACCAGTGTGAAAATGTTTAGTACAGATGCTCAGGGAGCCAAATTGGAGACAAACATTCTGTAATTTGTGGCGTGTTCACAGAGAGGGCCTCATGGGTGAAGTGGTAGTTTGTGGACAGAGAACACAGAGTCATCTAGCTTCAAATCTCTGATGCCTTGCCTGCATCCAATTTCTCCTGAGATGGACCAGGCACAGGTGAGTACAGCAGGAAAATCAGCAGCTTTTATTAATCTGTGCATGATGAAACCACCCTAGGTCACTCCCTCAGGATGCCAGGCCAGCTCCTGGCCAGCTGCCATCTCTGGGAACTGGCCTGATGCTGGCAGCTGTCCCACCATCTAGGACACTGGAACAGCCTGTGCAGAGCCTGGAGCCCCTGCTCTGTAGCAGGAGGGTTGCTTATTTGCTCCTGAGGGGATGGCATTCCAGCTGGTGAGGTGAGAGTAGAGGCTGGCTGGGCAACAGGGGCTGTGCATGGCAGGGATACAGCTCTCTACCCCTGCTGCTGTCACCAGCTCTATGGATTCATCAACAACTTAAAAATGAGTACTCCTGTGAAATATTTAATTTGTAATCCTCAAAAACACATGGTATGAGTTCAAATTTTGTGCACACTAGAAATAGTTCCTTTTATGATTTCAGCAGATAGTACCACTCATCATTTCTAAAACTCATTCTAGATGCATTCAAGGGAGTACTGGCCCTCTGCAATTGCTGCCCTCTGGCTGGCAAAATATGTAGATGGCTGTGATTCTCATCAGAGCATAATTAAATTAATGGCATAGTCTATTTTTTCCCAGTAAACAGCAGCTGCTATGGGAACCATATTTTGTTGGTTCACATGATAACATGATTTTCTGCAGTTTATATTCACAGTGCAGGAAACTAGCACTTATTAAAGCAATGACTGCGAGTGATGTAGTTACCATCAGTCATACATTCCAAAATTGCTGCAGCTTTAACAACTGTTATTTGAAATCCTAAAATTCATTTTAATGCTACATCTCAGGTTTTCTGTGGTATGAAATGTTTCTTTCTGCTTCAATGCTGTTAATCCGAGAAATGTACTAGATCCAAGCAGCATCCTCATGACGGTGAGGAATTAGTCTTGTAAGAGCCATGTGGGGAGAAAGAATAAAGTGACTGCAGCAGCCACTTCTGCCTGAAATCACAGAAGCTGCACTCCTGAACAGCTAGCAGAAATCAGCTAATGCACTGATCTACATATATCTGCTACAACCAGCTTGCTACTTTAAAAATGCAGCCAACACGACAAGCATAGATCTTTACAAATATTTCACGCATGTTTCACGTGCAGAGCTTGATTATCCCCACTTTACTGCTGGCTCTGCGTTTGTGCAGTAGCCCTGCTGATCTCCCAGAGGACACAAAAGAAGGAGCTGTAATCTGCTGCTGTTTTGGCAGCTGATAGAAACAGCATGTTCAAACGCAGTGATAAATTCCCATTCCTTACATAAAACCACTCATCCAAGGGGACAACAGTGGGTAATATGTTGCTGATTTGTGTAGGTGCAAATATTAATTTACTTTTTATTCTTACTTTGACGAATCAAGAACTTTCAGTTGCCAGAGGATATAAATTGGACACGACAGACCAGTGAGTTGGGCAAATTCTGTGCTTATTTTTTAAGTACTCCCTGCCAAATTCTATGAATTGATGAGTCATCTGTGATTATGATAAAGTTTCATGTTAATAAAAAACCTTATCAACAGCTACATTCTTTCTTTTTCCCCATAGCTTAGCAAGCCAGTGTTCCAAGGCATTTCTTTGGACAGTGCAGTACTTGAAAAAATTATAAGATATAGGCCAGTGTAGAAAGTAAACCTTAAAGGTCTTTATGGCTATTTTATTTTTGTTGCATTTTTGTGATTTTTAAAAATTTATTTGGATTGTTTACTTTGTATAAGTATCTTTCCACAAAATTGCAATATTTGCTTCTTTAGATATTTTTGTTTTTTTAAAATTTGTTCTGGGTTCTGTATCATGGTGACCTTTCCTCACGTCTAGCCAGTTTGTCACAGATTCAAGATCTGATGTTTGCTGGGGCACGTAGATCTGTGAAGACTACAGGAACAGTTTTGTTTCTAGAGTCCTTTATGACTGAAAAGATATTTGTGATTTGGCAGCAAATTTAATAGCTTACAAGGGTGTATAAATCAGCAATAATAATATATTGTCAGTATTTAGTATCTATTCCCAATAAAGATTTTTTTCCAGCTCCATATATCAAAATATTATGAGGTCTGCTGAAATATTTCAAAGGGATTTCTAAGCAAAATCCTTCCCCATCTAAAGGTATTGAGGAAAGAATATGAACAATTGCTCTTGCTCTCCTGTAACCAGCATTAAAACTTCAAGTGGTTAGTTGAGAGTCATCAGACAACAGGTCCATTTTCAAGACAGCATTTTTATTGTGTAGTTTTTTCCCTATTAATAATCTAGTTTGATCTTCTCTACGAATTTCTGTGGAAACTTTGGGTTATTCCTGATTCTTACTTACACTGGTGACATTTAACACAAATCTGACAAGTCAGTTACACATAATTTACTTCTTAAAGTGTATTCAATATAATGGTATTATTTAATATAACTTAAAATCATTGTTCCACAGTATATACCACTATTGCAGCTACTACAAAAGGCCTACAGGGTAATAACTAAAAAAATGCATTTAATATATAGTATGTATTCACAATAATACAAATATTCACATACACATTTAGATGTGTATAAATACATAAAAATAGTTTCTTTTCTTTTTTTGCCAAAATTTAATTGTCCATAGTATTAAAACTCAACTTCTTTCATTTCCAAGTTCATTCTTGTTTGATTTCCAAAGCTCTGTGTAAAAAATCTGCCAACAGCAATAAGGCAGTAGGTAGGAAGCACCTCTTTTTCTGTTGTTTCTTCTTGTTTATTCCACTTTCATAACACTTGGAAGGGTACTATCACCTTAAGATGTCACACTTCTGTCTTTCAGAGCCAGTTACAATACTTAGAATGTAGCTAGATGCTGTGATTGAGAGCTTGTGCTCTCCTCTGCATTATTTACAGTGCCCTTGAACCCCTCGATATGCTGTGTTTAGCAGCAAGCACAAACCAACCATAACACAAAGATTTACTTGTTGCTGCCAGATTTTTTTTTAAATTACTAAAATGTCAAGACTTTCAAGCTTTTTGCTCTTTCAAGATTTCTGTCACTTCTGTACTCACAGAAGAACACAGCAAAGCTATTGTTATTTGTTGTAATCCTTTGTTATAGCAAGTGCAGTTACGAAGCTTCATGTCTAGCAGAGGAAGGATTTCAGATTATTTTTTTCTTTGAACTACATTTCATCAACTGCTGCTATGATATTTTTTAAGCATAAAGAAATGCAATAGTAATTCCTATTTTTTTTCCATTTAATTTTGGGTTGTTCTCTGATATTTGTTGGTGTATCCAAAAATATGACACATAACAAGGAGATGAAGATATCCCTTTCAGGGATGCAAACTGAGTTTCAGTTATTCTTTTTTTAGCTAACATTTTCTAAGCATAAGTGATGGACATGGTGCACTCCCTGTACAGATGGTCTGTTAAGTTATTACTTGAAGCAGTTGGCCAGAAGGTAGTGTGGCTGGAATAAAGTTGGCAGTCTTTTCTACTCATCAAATAAGACATATGAATATTTATGTGGTACAAACTATGTATATGCACATATACATATGTAACAGTAGCAAAACTTATTTAACTTCACAGAAACCTTAAGTTCTTCTGTATGTATCTTCCAGCTTCTTCTTTTCTGTGTCTTGTGTTTCAGTAGACTATATAGAAATACTGAAATGTTAAACAAATGCTACTTTTCATAGCATATGCTCCTACCAGCAAGATATTAACATATGTACCTGAGAACTCTCTTAGCATTCTTATGCACTTTTTATGAAGCATTGATTAGGTATGTATAATGAAATTACTAGCACTAATAATTTCAGCAGTAATTTAGAAGTGGTCTTGATTGATGAATTCCCAAGGATATTATCTGTAACAGATGATTTGATTAGTTGCACCTTGCTTCTTTTAAATTATGTGAATATCAAGTAGATGAAAACAACCCAACTTCCTAGTCATATGGTTTTTTTCTGTTCTCCTAAGAAAACCAAGTGTTTAGTATAGAATCCAGAAAAACTCTGGGCAGAGGAGTCTGCCACATGAAGCTCCTGCACTGGCCCCTGTCCTGTTTGGACTGCCTTATTCTTTTTAAATTTTACAGTACCTGAGCAGATGTTAGGAAATAGTCCTTTTTCCAAGCAGACTCATGTAAAGATATCAGAGTTGCTATTTTTCAAGATAAAGACAACAATTTACATAATTTCTTAAAGATGTGAGACAATTGATAGCAATGAGAGCAATGTAATTGATTGAGGATAGTCATGGATCTAATTTTTTGTTTTGATGTCAATGTACCCCACAGAGGCTGGCTTAAAGCAGAATAAGTGATATTGTCAAATGGAGCAACTCTTGAAGGAAAAAATCTCATGTCACAGGCCTGTTATAGAGCCTACACTTTGAACATATCAGCTTCTTTTTCCCTCTCATTGTGTATGGATCTGTACAGGAGATTCAATAGATTTACAAGTAAAATCTCAAAGACAAGTGTATTCCTAACATTTACTTAAAATCTTAAAATCCAAGTTTCTATTTTACATGATATTAATTTTATCTATAATCCTCTCAATTTCTTAGCCTTAACCACTGCTACATTATCATCCTCCAGAGTTTAATGTCAATAGGATAATATAGGCTTTTGGGCTTTTAATTAAGATTAGATTTCATTTAGCCACCTGTAGCTAAGGAAGATGAAAGCAGAACTTGGAAAGCATATGGAAGGAAACTGCTGTAACTCATTCACCTGATGAAAGATGAACAACATCTTGAAGTTCTGGACATAATAGAGAACTAAAGTTACCAATATTTAGGTCAAGAAGTGTGCAGGTTAAACAGGCAGTGCATAACTAAAATTGACACTTCACAGACTAGTCAATCAATCAAATGGTGGAGCTACATTTACTGGGCCTACCAAGAAAGCAGATATTTCTTAACCTATCTTAATAATAATTTTAAAAACCCCACCAAATCCACAATAAACCCACAGCTCAAAGCAAAATGAAACAAAGAACCCCAACCAACACACAACTGCAAAATGCCAAAAACCCACAGCATAAAAAATGTTCCCAGACACTGGAAAACAATCAGCTCCACTGTTAGTCGTAAAAATGGCTCCGAGTAAGCTTTTGGCCTTTGATGACAATCAGTCTCTCTAAAAATTCCTAGGTACAGTCCATGAATTATGATCATAGCCAGGCATCATTCCCAGCAGACGGTTTAAATTTGCCCACCTGATGTAGAGAGTAAATGTGTTTGTATTGCTACAGCTTTGGGCTGTTCTGTGTCATCCATCAAGTTATGTGTTTAAGTTATTTTTAGAAATCTATTTAATGTGAAAAAAATAGGCGTAAAACTATATACTTAAACCTTAGAAGATAAATATCACTATAAAATGCAGCAATAGGTGTAAAAAGAAAAAGGGCATTTACTCCCTTTTAAAGCTGGACACAGATAAGTGAGACACTGGGATAGAAGAAGTGCATATACAAAGACTAGATGGAATTCTTCATGGATAATCCAGGCAAAATAGATGAAATTTGGGACTAAAAGTAATGAAAAATTCAGGGGGTTTGTGAAAAAATTTCATAGTGAAATGAGAAATTGAAAAGCCTAGAGTTTTCAAAAATACCACAAGAATAAAGGGAAAAAACCCCAGTAATAATAGGCATAAAAATTTGTCAAGAATTTCATGTCATCAACAGAACTCACTAATTGGATACATATTAAAAAAGATGCACTAATTGTAATATCTAGGGAAAAAAAAAAGAATTTTCTAATGTCTCTGAGGCTGAAAGAAAACTCTTAAACAAGAGTAAGTGCTCCAAAAGTTCATTTATCCAGCAGTTAATTCTACAAGTATAACCCCTCTTTTGCTAAAGAAGAAATCACTTGAGGAGCAGACTAGCATTATTATTTCTAAAGCCTTTGATCAGGCAAAAGATTCAACAGAGGATATATTTACTGACACTTTTAGCAGATAGGAGAAGGAAAGAAAAAAACAAGCAATCTCTCCTAACATAGCAAAAGGATAAAGGATGAAAAAGGGATAAAGTAAACTTTCCATTAAGGTATAAGAAAGGCAGGGGAAGTAGAGATGTGTCCACAAATTCAAATAGCTTTCAAAAGAAGAGGAGCTTAAATTAAGGCTAAAGAAGTAAAGCAATAAACTAAAATCTGTCTAAATTCTAAGACAGAAGAGAAATAACATTGATGACCAAAATATTAACACAGAGAATATTAGAACAAATGAATGCAAAAAAAAAAGTTAGGTCATACTAAAATTGAAATTGGAATTCATATGTTCCTTCTTC
>WBNQ01080392.1:0-2500 GCA_013401375.1 Spizella passerina
CTGGGCACCACTCATCATCATTGCACTTCCACATGGAGCCATAGGTTACCAACTCCATCTCTTTCAAGTGGAACACAATATAGCTGAAAAAAATCACTGCAGAAAATAATTTGTTATTCTTCTTATGCCTCTCTTTTGTTACTCTTCATGTCAGAGCTGCTTCTCCATGCAGGTCTGACATGGTCCAAGCAGAAGAACCACACAGATAACTCTGCACTGAAACTTCACCAGGTTCTTCCTGATGACAGATTATTTCAAAAATATCCCTCAAAATGTAAACCCAGGAAGGGACTTTGGGAAATTCTGGCTGTGGATCTGCTGACTGGTCAGTATCTCCACAGGGCTGACACAAATGCATGGCTTTCACTCCAACTTCAGGAGAGTTTGGGTTCTTACCTGAATTTCATGGCTCAGGCCCATTTCTAATTGTGTCTAAATATATCCCTCTGTGCTGTACAGCTGACTTCCTTCTGGCCAATCTCAGCTGCCTTTTTGACCTGCACACCCCACGGAAGCACCAAGATCAAGAAAGTTGTGCCTACTGAGTGTGAGGATTAGTGAAAAAACCCACTCAGAATGTCAATGAGTCAGGGGCATCACACCCTTCTGCCATTAAAATTCAGGAGGTTTTCTGGTCCTTCTGGCCTTGGTGCATTTGCATAGTATAGGGTCAGAGAGACATCCTGATTGCACTATAGCTGCTCAGTTTGAAGGGTCAGAATGGTGACATAGGAAAATAACCCAACTTTAATTGATACCTGGGCTCTTGAATTTGAAATTCCCCCTGGCCCCATCTCTTGTATATCTAAGGTACAGTACACTCAACAGCAGATGCCAGGAAGGCAGCTTGGTTTCTCAGCTGCATTAGCAAAGCTTTAAAAATAATTGAACTGTCCACAAGATGTCCACCCTACTTTTCAAGCACCTGAATCTCCTGGCAATCACAACTGCAGCAGTGAATGTTCTCAGGGCTGGCAGGTTATCTAATTGTGAATCCCAAGTGTAGCATCTCAGGAAAAGATCTCAGAGAGAAAAAAACCGCATGTTTTTAGTTCAAGCTTCTGTTATTTTAATAGTTTATTAGAGGTCCAGTTATGACTCAAACCTTACCAAGAGTAGCAGAAATGTGGGTGTATTTATTTTTTTCCTGGTTTTCTTGCTGCTATTAATTCCCAAATCACACAGACAAAGGGCAATTACAATTGACATCTAATTCCTAAGTTGGGCTCAGTCAGGCATGAGGAGCTCAATGTAAACCATATTTCCTGATCCCACCATTGCTGGGTTCAGGATCACACATTAAAGGGCACTGAAAGATTCTTGGCAGAATGGACCAGACTGGTTTGCTTGGTTTCTAGGCATCCCATCCTATACTCCCTAAAAAGACAGATGATGGCTAATCCCACTCAGAAGAGTGAAGAAAGAATACCTGAAGAGTTACAGCAGAGCAGTTGTAAGTGCATTACTGGTTAACTACTCATCAATTCATAACTATCATTTCTGTGACATTTTCCATGATTCAGTTCAGGCTCAGTTCTGGGACAGAAAAATGGAGAAACATTGTTTACCCCTGAGTCACTCAGCTGAAAAAATCATGATATTCTGATGGAAACCCATCCCATAAACTGTGGAACTGTATTGCTCCTGCATTTGTTGGCAATGTAGAGGGACCACTGCTCTTCTTTTCATTGAAGAATAAGATTAAAAAACCCATTATTTAATCTCCTAGCATTCCTAAAACCTTTAACGGTTCCAACCCTTTAATGCTTCCATTTTTGAAAAAAAGTGCTTTTAAAAATTAAACCCTGTAGGTTATTGGGATGTGTCATGGACAGGAAACATTGAGCTGTATAAATGAGTGCCAAGAGTAACGGGATGAAGCTGCAGCCCCTGAGTTTGTAACTGAGATACTCAAGCACTGAGTGGCCACGCTTGCAGGAAAATGCTCAGAGTGCTGCTGTGCTGGCAGCAGCTTTTGTTGTGTTGGTGTCCTCTCCTCCCTACAATTCTGCCCTGGCAAATATTTCATTGAAACTCTCATTACTGGACATCGCTTTTCCATTAATGGCTTTCATAAATAGGAAAAAACCAGGAACTTTCCTCCAGGCTAAACAGGTTCAAAATCCACCGTTCTAACCTACAACAGGCAGGTCAGGAGAGCCAACAACTCACCTTGCTCACAACTACACAAGTGAGAAATGTTCCGACGGCTTTCAGATTTTCCCTGTTTCTCCCCAAAAAAGCCCTTTAAAGGATCAGCTAAACAAACACCCTGTGAGTGCCTCAGAAGGGACCTCTCAGCGAGCCCATCAGGGGTGTGTTTGGACGCAGAATCCAGAGTACATTACAGGTTATTTGTGAGGCTGGAGCGATGTGCTCCTAATGGGTACAAGGATGTGCTGACATCGGAAGTAAGGCTGACAGGTCTGCAGTTAGCTGTCACTCCCATCACAGACTTAATAGCTTTGCCAGGCACCCTCTAAGCAAATGAAGAGAAGAA
>WBNQ01080392.1:7500-13630 GCA_013401375.1 Spizella passerina
ATTGAGCAGCAAATGCAATGTTTAGTCTCTGAAACCAGTAGAACACAGCTCCTGTGAGATCAGAAGTGCTGCCCAGTGATGAAAGGGACAGACATGGGGAGCTCTGTGGGCAGGAGAGTCACTGTCCTGGCAAGAGCAATGGCTGTGTTTGCACAAGGAAATAAGACATTAAGTTCTCAGTTCTTGAGGTGCTGAAAGCACCACAGCACAAAGGCACCTGAGAGCAAAGGCACCTCTGTGCAGAAGGCAGGGGAAAGCCAGCAGTTCCTGGGAATCCCAGCCCTGAAACAGACACTGTGATTAAAGTGAGAGCTCTCCATTTGATACTTATCATACATGAGAACCAAGTGTTCAGGCAGAATGGATGAGCTCTGAAAGAACCTGAAGGGCAGGGATGGAGCCGTGGCTTCCAGAGGCCACAGGGATGGCAAAGCTTGGTGACTGCATGGCAAGGAGCTACAAAGGACCTGTCAGCACTCTGCAGAATGGATCAGCTCTCTGAGGAGCCATCCAGCACTCTGAGAAGTTCCTGCTGATTAAAATAGAATATCTGAAAAAAATCTGGAAACAGCTTTGGGAAACTCAGCCCAGAGATGAGTGGAGAGGAATGGAGAGTGGCATCATGAACCAAGGCAATAGGAAAGGAGGATGGTGAGAATAATGTGGGAGATCCTACACCACTGCAGAACTGTCAGGTAATACTGGAGGCTTCTGCAGGCAAAACAGGTCTAGAAAGGTCTCAAATGACATGAGGAGTCCTGGGTCCCTTTTGCAGTAGATAATTGCAGTTATTTATTTGCAGTCTGCAATTGGGAAGGGGCATCTGCTGTTCTCTCAGTCTTCTCAGCTTCTGGTGATGAGATGCAGCTTTTTAACCATGGCCAGCCAGCAAAGAGAAACAGGACCATGCTTGATCTTCTGGTTAACGTTGTTAGTGCCAGCTGGACTCTTGCTCTGGCCCCCAACACCTGGCTCAAGCCTTTACCACGACTGACTCCACAACCTGAGGATTGCTCGAGCTGTTGTGTTCCCCCTCCAGGGAAAGACACGCTGCCATCACACAACAGCAAATACAACTGAAAGCACAAAGCATTCACTCAACTACACAGATTAACTCCTTAAATTGAAAATAAAGGATAAATGATGAAACATAAAGAGCTAGATACAAAGAATATATTTTTACATTGCTAAGAAAAGAGAAAACGCCCAGCCCAGTTAACTCGAGGTATATAAATGTGACTGTCTACTTAAAAAGTAGCTCAGATGAATCAGGCAAATTGGTGACACAAGAAGGCAACCAGCTCAGTTCCCTGTTTCCTGCAGAGACACCAGCAGCACACCCCTGACTGCACACACTCATCCCTGTCTCCACACACTTCCTGCAGCTCAAGGACTTTGGAGCCAGAGGCTTCTGTCATCTAAAGCTGGGCATGGATCTTTTCCCAATGAATTTGAAAATAGGACGGAGATAATATTTATTCCCTAAACTGAAGAACAAATCAACATCTTTCCAGCCCATAAGCTTCAAAATAGCAATTTACTGATACCCAAGTGTCATGCTCACCCTTGGCCACAGTGATGGATTTCAGTAAGAGCTGAATTCTTTTATCAGTGTGTTTTTCTCAGCTAATTTAGCACTGATGAGATGGTCCTCAGTGACAACGCTGGCAGCTGCCCCCTCCTCGTGTCAGCAAACCCGGCAGTGTCCTCTCCCTGTCCCCAGCATGTGCTGAGCCCGAGCTGCAGGAGCTGTGCCTGGAATGGGCAGCCAGTCCTGCCCCAGAGCCCTGGCAAAGCTCAGTCCCTGCTCAGACCTGTCCTGAGCTCTGCCTGGCCCTGCTGGCCATGGGGCTGGCCCCCAGTGGGCTCCTTCCACGCAGGTCAGGAAGCGTCAGATGGTGACGGCTGCAAACCAGTGACCTACATTGCCAGTCCCCAGAGCCATCTGAGACCCCACCGTTTCTCATTAGCAACAGATTCTTATTTATTTCAGATAGTCACTGGCTTCTGCCAACAGACAGCGCACTCCTAATTAAAAGCTGACTTCTTTCATAACCTACAAAGTCCTGCTTCCACCTCTGCCCCAAGGTGCAGGGAAATGTGAGCTTCTCTGTGTCCTCCATTTAGAGGCAGGCTCCACAGACAAAGCAGAGATGCATTTTGTTTTTTTTTTTTAAAGACAGCATAAAGCAACAAAGTTTGAAGGACATTCAACATTTATGCTGTGTGCCCACTTAATATCACAAGGGACTTTCCATGGGAGCAAAGGTTTTCTTAATAAAGGGTCTCATTGGCCAGCTGGATCAAATCATGTATACACCGATATCTTGCTTCTGGCAATACCTTAAACCCCCAGTTAGGCGAGCGTAGAGATTGCAGTGGCCTTGAAACTGTAGCATGGTTTATACATGGTGTACACATCTTTGAGGATTTGGAGAAATCTACAAGGGATCTAATGCTTTTCCACCTATTGACATTTACAAAGCAGTTTAAATCATGCATGAGAGGCCTCAGGCACATGTAGTTCACAAAACATAACTCTGTGCTCCCAGGGAATTGGAGCTGACCACGGCTCTTTATTAGAACCGACAGTGAAAGACAGCTCGTGCAGAACCCGAACCTGGGGTGCAATGCAGAGATGACAGACTTAATGCCACTGGATGTATTATGCAGATTATCCAACCCAAGCCTTGCTTGTTAAGTAAGTTTCATGCTTTCCTCACTCCCACTGCCCCTCTTAGGAAATATCCTCCCTGGCTTTATCAAGGGAGCTGTTTCCTAAATTCCTTGATCAATCACCTGCTTTCCAGGACTTCAGACACACCGAGTTGGCTCTGAAGATAAGACAGCGATGCTTAAAGAGTGGAAAACAGTTAAACCTTTGCACCTATTAGCACAGCAGTGCCAGGCACAGAGCAGATGAATACCTTAAAAACTTAACAGCTATTTTGCTGATGAAAGAATAGGAGGGATTTTAAGGAATCCATCATCCCTGACAAGTCACCTTGTAGCTGTGAATTCCCAGTGCAATGTAATTTTTGAATGTATGCTTTTGCTGTGTACATTCAAATGAAGAGCAAAATCCTGAAATCCTTGCCCAAGTTTTGAACAGTTTTTAATTAAGCTCTGAAACTCTGTAATAGAGATTATCTGAGAATCAGCCTTTCTACCAGGAGAAAGAGATTTCTTGACATTTGATTGTATCTTAAAGCTTGTAAATGGTGCTTAAAACACCTGTACAGGGGAGCATTCTACATTCTTCATGTACAAGTGTCACTTGTGAAGCCCCTCTTTTGGTGACCTCTGTTCAAACTGGCATTTTCATGAGTCCTCCTGGACTCAGACACACACCTGGGAGGTTCCATGCTGTACACAAGGAATTTGTTTTGAGATGTGAATTTAAACCACTAACTGGTACACTGACAGGTTCCTGGAACTGCATGTTCCAGTGTCCACCCATGTAAAGATTGCATTTGCATATATAAAATAAAATTTTTAAAAGCCCACTCAAGATTCATACATACGAGTTTGTGTACAAAATGCATGCAAACATGTACACTCAGATGCAAGCTTTTTTTAATATATTATATTACATATGTATGTGATTTTTTAATACTAATTGAAGGAAAATAAAGGTTTATTTTTTAAAACTGAGCTTTGCACTGACATATCTGAATTATTACTACTGGTTTTCCCTAGCAGCAAGCTAGGTCACATTAGGCTTGACCTAATAAAAATAAGTTGCTTAATATCACACTTTCAGGGCTGCAGAAGTGCTACCAGCAAATTGAAATTACTGATTTTATTTTTTTTTTCTTTTACGAAATAGGAAGCAGAAACAGATGTAGAATAATGACTCTGCTTAAGGGGAATGAAGGAAAGGGAATGTTTTTCACAACACCAGTTTGGTTTTCTTTTAAATTCCTACTCCAAAAAGCCCCTCCCAAAAGGCATGTGATGAACATCAGCACAAACAAACAATATAGGGCCCATTTCCAGCCTGCTTTTGTTACTGGCTGTAAAACACATGGCAAGGTGTAAAGGCTGACACCACTGGAGACATGGGAGGCATTTAACTCTCATATGTAGAATCATGGAGTGACTCCACCTCCTCAGAAAGGAGGCTGAGCACACAACAATGAACGTTTCATGCGATTCTAGCACTCGATTCATGGCTGATGGGAGGTTATAATTGACTTCAGTGCTACTGGAGCAGGGCCCTAAATAGAACAGGCACCTGCACATTGTAGAGGGAGAGAAGTTAAATGTGCTCAGCTGCTTTGTTCCCAGGTTTTGCTAAAATACCTTTGCCATGGATACTGCAGCTTTCTCACCGGAGAGAGGGTGCTCCGGGTCAGTGCCAGGCTCAGCAGCTCCCCGGGGCAGGGCTGCAGCCACAGCTCAGCTCAGCTCAGCCTGCACAGCCCTACAGGGCCACAGAGTCACAAAATCACATCCTTAGAGTCATGGACTCACAAAATCACAGCCCCACAAACTCACAGAGTCACAGCAGCATTGTCACAGGCTCGCACAATCACAGCCCCACAGTCACAGACTCACACAATCACAGCCCCGCAGACTCACACAATTACAGCCCCACAAAGTCACACAATCACAGCCCCACAGAGTCCCAGAATCACAGCAGCACAGCCCCACAGAGTCACAGAGTCACAAAATCACATCCCTACAGAGTCACAGAATCACAAAATCACAGCCCCACAAAGTCACAGAGTCACAGCAGCATTGTCACAGACCCACAAAATCACAGCCCCACAGAGTCACAGAATTAGAGAGTCACAGCCCCACAGAGTCAGAGCCTCACAGAAGCACAGAACATCCTGAGCTGGAAGGGATCCCCAGGGATCATCCAGTCCAGCCCCTGGCCCTGCACACACACCCCAACAATCCCACCCTGGGCATTCCTGGAGCTCTGGCAGCCTCGGGGCTGTGCCCATTCCCTGGGCAGCCTGGGCAGTGCCCAGCACCCTCTGGATATCACTTTTCCCTGAAAGCCAACCAACAGCAGCTCCTGAGCAGTTTTACTCATTCCTCACCCACTGTGTTGTCTCAAGTTTATACTTCTTCAGCCTTTGTGTATGTTAAATCCAAGATAAATTTCTGATTGCCATAGGTTTTCATCAGGTAAAAAAAATGTTTTAGAAATATTGCTCTCAGTTCACATCAGATAAGAAGCACTAAAATTAATTTTACAGTGCATCTAAACATTATACATAGTGGGATCACTGTGATGCAGGCTGGTCTACCAGCTAAATGCCATCATAGCCAACCACACATTTGTAAGAACAGCAGCAAAACACCACTGAAAGACTGGGATAATTCATCAGATAGTGACCAAACTGCTGCAAATGCCCAATGAGCTTTAAACACTGAAATTCATCACGTATGTCAAAATTCTGATGTTGAACCATTTACAGAGCATTGAAAATTGGCTGAGAATAAATACTGAGAGAGGAAAAAACCCCAAAATCAAATAGTCACCACAAACTGTATGAGGGAGGCTGTAAGTTGATGACTCAGAAATTGAGGATGGGTTTGCATATTATACCAATTCACTCCTCAACTGAAACTCTAAAGAACTTACTAATATCCAAACAGCTCATCTGAAAAACAGGCAGAGATTATTTAGCAGAAATAGCAAGGAAAAACTATCTTGTATCAGTAAAGCTGACATGTCAGCAGCTTCTTTGATCAAATTGCAGCTAAACTCAGTGCAAATGTAGTTGCAATATGAAATAAGGCAGGATTGTTTACCTTCAATAGTCTATAAATATCCTTCTAAGGGCAGAACAGCTGCTTTACTGAGAAGTGCACAGATGCAGTTACAACTCCTCATCTATAATTACGAGAATAAACTATATTTCACATTTCTTTTGTTTCCAGGTCTTTGATGTTACATCTGATAGAGTGGCAGTGAGATGGAGAGACCAGCACGGGTCAGTCTGGAAGCTTCAGGTGGTTCAGCTTAGCCAGGTCCAGGGCAGAGTCACCTGTGATCACTGCTCAGGGGACACCACAGGACAGGGTCACCCTGCTCAGGGGACACCACAGGACAGGGTCACCCTGCTCAGGAGGTGACACCAAAGGGTAGGGTCACCTTTGGCCACTGCTC
>WBNQ01080398.1:0-28061 GCA_013401375.1 Spizella passerina
AAAAATATCACTGTGACACTGAACAGTTTGAGAAAGAGACATGAGGAGCAAAGATAATGACCAAACCAGCCAGCAAAACCTAACCAGATGTAAGTTATTGGATAAACCTGCTATGAATAAGGCCAAAATCCTACAGAATGCTTTGCACTTGCTCAACTTAGAGCATGTAAGTTGTCTATTTGCTGCCATTGTATAATTTTTCCAACTACAAAAGTGTTTGTTGCCACACGTGCAGTAATGAAATCAAACCCATGCAGAGAACTTGTCACAGGATCTGGTCATAACAGAGTCCCAAGGTAAGACAAATGAACCATAAAAAAAAAACTTCCATGAAAAAGAGGGAGGATATAGATGAAGTTATGCCAGCAGGATGGATACATTTAGTAATGAAACAGACCAATGTACAAGAAAGGTACAGGAAAAATTACATGCTGAATAGATAGCCAAACTTCTTTTTATCCATAGTTAAATATCTATTATCATGCACAGTCAATTTATTTATGCTGCCATTTCAGTTTCCTTTGCTTAGTTGCACTATTCTGCTTGTTTAAAAATACTGCCCTAGGTAATAAAAAGCTAAACCTATACTGTCCCTTTCAACCATATTTATGTGTCTTCTACCTGGATTTGCACAGCTGTTATGTACTCAATGGCTAATAACTGACAGCTGAAACTAAAAAGATTTGCTATACATGAGTACCCAACAGCACTATCTTAATTACTTGATAGACCTTTTACTCCTTGCAAAATGAAGAATAAATCGGTTGATAATAAATGACTCTCTCCAAAATATCTTGTATTTGACCTATTGTAGAGTAGCGTAGACGAAGGGGAACTCTCCTGACAAATGATCCCAGGTATTTTTCCTCGGTCTAAGTTTGAGAGGAATTGGCTCCTTGTTCCTGCAGCTCCTCCTGCTGGAAAAGCAGCAGAGTTGCAGGGAAAAGGAGAGACCGGCTCCTGGCTCTGTACGCCGGGAGCAGCTGCCAAGACCAGTCATTTTCCTGAACTCAATGAAACGATCCGTCACTTAATAAAGGGAAAACCCTGAAAATATCAGCAGACATAAAACAGTGCCGTTATATACCACTAGCCCTTATGGAAGAAAAAATGTTCCCTTCTGGCTGGCATGCATGTTAGATACTCTGTGATTATTCCACACAAGAAAAAAATATGGCAAAATGCACTGATAATTACTGTGATACACCCATTAGTCAGTACCAGTTCAGACACCTAATTTCACAGCACTCTGATGACTAATTGAAAAAACAGCTCAAAAGTCAGCATACATATTACAATTATTGACCTTGCAGTAAATGTTATGATCTGTGGGGCCCAAAAGGTCGATGCTTTTACCCAGTCAGCACCTTGAATCCAGCTAAGTTTCAGTTCATGACCTGCACGTAAGAAAAAACAGGATCTGAGAAGTTTGCTTATCAATTAGCACCATGAGTCTGCTCTATTTGAGAAACAGCAGACCCATAGACTTTTTATTTTAACACTTAAATTAATTTTAATGGAAAGGTGGTGAAAGTGCTGAAGTGCTGGTCCTGAAGACTGGCATGTACTATTGCCCAGAGGAAAAAAGTATCCAAAATCTAGCCTTAGCTTTGATTACAGGACAGTACAAAATTTTAATCAAATTAGTTTTTCACTTGGAAAATGACATATAAAGCTACTGATGCAGGAAATCTAAACCACTGCTGATAGCTTAAGTTTTCCTGTCTTACATGTCTTCTTGAGAGGTTCAAATATGTAGAAACCCTCTTCATGCCTGCTGGTCTGAAGTCCTCACATAAGCAATCTTTCTGTGATAGAGCTTGCAATGCCTTTGTTCTCCATTGTCATCATGCTAGAGAACATTATTTACCAGGACACTGTTGGTGCATGATGAGTTTCTCTGCAGTTGGTAGTATCTTTTGGCCTGTTTTTGCCTCCTTCTTCTTCACAGGTCTACAAAATCTAATTTAAATTCTAATTAAAACGGCTCCTTGACTGCTGTACAGCTGGGTATATTCACCAGAGGCACAGAAGAAAATATATATAATGCTAACTATATAATTTTTTCTGCTGGTTTTGTTACATTTATTAACCACTCAGCACTTTAGTGTTTTCATGTATTCATGAGATTTAAATAGAAAATGCACCTGTAAAACTGCAAGGGGAGGGTGCATTTTCTAAATTTGATGTTAAAATGTTTCATACACAGCAAGCTGAGGAATATTTAAATGGAATGACTCTAAATAAGACCAAGCTCTAAGCCCCCAGCGAAAAGCATGATGAAAGTCATACACAAAGTATTCACTGAAAAAAAATACCAGAGACTGACAAAGCATTTGGCTCCCAGCTGTATGCCCCCCTCTGAATGTGTGTCCCTCTTAGTTCTGCTGGTGGAAGAAAATATGTGGGCATTTTCTATTATCTATGCAGTAACCCCCAGCCTCACTTGAACTGTCTTGTGCAACAGCTTAAGTTAAGCCATCAGACTTTGCACTGATATGGACACAGAGTGTTCAGGTGCCATTACACCAGTGATATCTGACACAGAGGTGATAAGAAATCCTAGGATAAGAGGTGTGGTGAAAAGGCATTAGCTCTAATCCATTTGTCAAATGAACAAATGTTTCAGATTTAGGTTTACCTTTGTGACAGACAAATGTTGTACGTCCCTGCCAACTATTGGTTATACAGAAGGTTGAGATAAATGGAGAAGCACAGGCAAGGAAAATGAGGCTAATGCTCATTTGTACTGGATGCCAGTTAAGAAATACTGAACTTTGCCCAAAAGTCAGCAGGCAACATGTAGAGCCAATGAAGTGGATGGGTGAGGGTGTCCCTGGTGCCACAGTGGAGTCTCAGCCTTAGCACCTGAAAATACAGCGAGGACCTCCAGTGTCCTATGCGAATGCACAAACCTCACACACATGAAAGCACCTTCATACTGTCCCACGGGCTTTACACGACGGGATATGCCCCATGTTTCCCCGCTCACCATCCTTTCCTGCATGGCAAAGCCCGGCCAGCAGCGCTGCCCGGCGCTGGAGCAGCCGGAGCCGCTGCCCCCGCTCGGGAGCGGAGGGAACCCAGCAGAATGCCGGCCGGGAGTGCCGGGGCTGGGCCGGGAGGTGGCAATGCCGAGCCGGGCACCGGCGGCCCTCCCGAGGGCACGGCCGGCAACTCCTACAGGGCTGCAGCTCCTGAACGCTCCGGGCAGCTCCGGAGCCTGAGGCTGGTGTACTGCTCGCACTTCGGGATGCGCCACGCTGCAGATGGCCGCTTCCCCCAGCAGTCTGAGTGAAACAATTAACAGAGAGCACTGACTCCACAACATGGCCTTAATGCCCGAGGAGTTTGCTGAACCAGCTAATGATGCTGTTTTACTTGATTGAAGGTGATGTTTCTCCATAGCAGTTGAAGTGATGTCAATGCATCAGGAATGTAGGAGGAAAACCCAGATTGTTATGAGGGGCTCAGAAAGGTTGTGATTAAATTAAGCTTATCTAGAGAAAAGCTTAATGACTTTTATGGTATTTAAACATTATGTTCCAAACACATAAATGTTGGATCTGCAATTTTCAGTGTGGGACTGAATGAGCATTAGCACCTCAAATCACATTAATTCAGTTAATTCAGATGAAGTTTGAGCTCTGGACTTTATGGGCTGGCCCTAACTCTCTTAACCATGTGCTGTGTCTCCAGTCATGGTTTCTTAACAGTGAGCAAGATCTTCCCAAAGTGTGTGCTTTTGTGTTCTCTGAGATCAGAGATGTCATTCATTCCTTTGATCCAACATGTTCAAAGAGTAGGGGATATTTTCTTATTTGACCCCAGGGCTTGGATTCCAGTGGGGAGAGATATAACACCAGAACAAGGAGAATCTGGATATGCAGAATTAATGCAATCAGATAACTAAGATGTGTGATGAAACACTGCCAAATTGACAATGTCTTCTATTGAAATTATGCTTTGTATGGTAAATTCAGTGTAACATTACGGAATTTCATCGTAATGTTCAATTTTAAAAATATTGTCAGAGCTCAGTTTGGAAATATTCCTTTTTCTCTGGAATTCTTCTCATGTGAAGAAATAGATGGCAGTATTTTTCAATTTCCTTCTATATAGGTATCAGGGTACCACTGTGGATTGAGTTCTGCAAGGTAAACTGGAAGAATCTGAACAGTGCCAGGAAGTAGCAGAACCATAAGAAATTCAGCAATCAGATCAGGTTTAAACTACTATTAACTGCTTTCTTGGCTGAAATTGTAACACAAATCACTACTAGAAATCTTTCAGATGAGGAGAGTAGCCTCCTACACCACAGATGCCCTTTCCATACATTCTGGGAGCTTTCACATCATCAGGAGGTTATTGCTGAGCCAAAGTATCCAAGTGCCAGAACTGAAATCTGTAAAAACAGTGTGAGATTTTTGCTGTACATTCTGAATGGATCATTGGACTTCATGCTGTGAACTTCCAACACAAACTTGAGAGATTAAATCTGGAAGATTTCTTAGGAGCAATCCAATGCCTGTTTAGAAGACAGTGTTCAGATTCCTTATTGGAATATCACTGAAATGACCATTATTGTTTCTCCTTCTCACTAGTGTATCTCAAGTAAAAAATTGCACCAATTAAGTGGTATGAATCTGCAGGGTGAATATCCTCAAGCAAAAGTAAAATATTCTTCTCATTTGTTTTAGAAATCTTTGTCAGTTTTTCTAACTGCCAATGACCTGAACACATAAATTTAGAAAATATGCAATTCCATGTAACAAAGACATTTTAAATTCAAACTGGGTGAGCTAATTAGTATTTTGACTGCCCAGGGCTTCCTGTGACCAACAATACACTGCTGAATCCAAGTGGAGTTGATTTGGATGAACAAGACAGGGATTTAATAAATTAGAAAAGATTAAATAATTGAGAACTTTTTCTGTAACTTAAATATAAACCTATTGAAGTGCTTGTTTCAGAAAGGAAAAAAGTTGCTTAGACTTGCATCCTTATATTTTCCTCTCAATGATACTTCTGCAGATAAAGGGAAATTCAGAAGCCCTGTCAGGAAGAACAAATTCTTCAAATTGCCAATAAATACACTGATACCAAACAGTCAGTGTTTCATTCACCTATATAAAAAGATGAAAACTCAGGGCCCTGCAGGGCTTCTATTTGATTAACAGTATCACTGAAGGTTTCAACAAGTGAAAGAACAGAGGAGCTTTACCTTCCATGTAATTTTGCAAGTTAATGTCATGATATCCTTTGCTAGCATAACTGAATGAGTGCTTCACAAATAATTTAATATATGTAAAGATTTGGGAAAAAAGATTATGATAAATGAGAATATGCTCACAATCTTTTATACTCTCATCCTTTTTTTAGTATTTCCCTGTTAAGTTTCCTTGCAGTATTTTGAATAGAACTGGTTTTTCTCTATGAAAAGCAATAGATAAAATTCCAAGAGTCTCTACAGAAACTCAAACAGTTTGAGAACAATTACTAAGTTGTGAAATGCTAATGTACACAGTGTTCTTTGGGTTGAACCAGACTAGAATACAGATGCAGAATCAGTGAAATTTTAAATGGAAGCCTTATGGCTGTTTTGATCTAGGACAGACAAGCTATTTCTGTTCAGGACATTTTGCTTGGAAAGCTAATATGATCACAGCAGTGCACAACAGCTTTTGGTATCTCTAGTTATTAATATTAACAAATTGAACCACTCAGAAAGTGCAACCTTATCACCAACATCCACTGAGTAATGCAAAAAAGCAAACAAGCCATAAAATCACATGCAAGAAAGACTCAGGCCAGTCCTCAATGAGAACAGTAAAAGCTGCATAAATCCTTTTATACTAAAACCATGGGGAAGAAAATTGTCTTCTTATCTCCATGTTGACCATTCCAGTATTGAATTGATGTGCTTTCCTGCATGGAAAGAATAGAAACCTGTCAGCAGCCTATAAAACTGTTTTTCTTCGTTTGTAGCTTGTATGTCTCTGCCTACTTTGACACTGTGATTGCTTGCACAAGGCACATGCACAGTTCCTTGCCTGAGATGCTATTATTAGATGCATGAAATCAGTTGGAAGGCTGTGTTTTCTAAAGCCTGCCCCATTTCTTAGAGCACTTAAACACTGCAGGATACAGGCTAGGGAAGTGCCAGACTTTATAACAGGTCACATCTGTTCTTCACTCCATAAAAGAAACCAGGCTCAAAGTGAGGAACACAAAGAGAGGAAAGGATGGGCACTATGAGAACAGGCTCCAAGCCCTAGCAGTGTTCTATTACACAACATAAAGACAGCTTTAAAAGTCACTGGGTTATGCAGGTTACCTGTTTTGCAGACAAGAGGTCTAAAAAAAGCCACTAATCTAAGATCTATCGGAAGGCAAACAGTGAAAACTTGTTTCTAGTTTTAGGTTATGTCCTAAGCAACATTGAACTTCAGCATAATACTAGAACAGAAATGTGATTCAAAACCACTATTTCTCTTCTTTATCCTCCTGGCTTTGATGAATACTCCTATGTTGCCTCTGCTTGTTCAGTGAATTAAATTCTTTTAATCTTTGTTTGGGAGGACTTTCTCATTTCTGTTTGTTCAAGAAGATAAAAATGCAACTGTGACTTGCCAGGGCTAAGAATGTGTCTTTTCATTATCAATTCTGCCAGGTATTGGTGAGAATGCAATGGTCATACTAAAAAACTTGTCCATTCATGTTATTAACAGACTATTTTGTCATTATTGCTGGAAGATTGCCACAAAGGGAGAAGAGAAAAAATGGACAATTTCCCTCAAAAAAACTTACCAAGTGGGTTGCAAATGGTAAAAAACAATAATAGGAGCACAGTGTACTTCTTATGGCTGTGGCTGCATAATGGTCAAGCAATCTCATTCCTAGGCAATGATCTGATGATGCATATGCACTGCCACAATTGCTGCAATGAAATTTCATTGCTTAAAAAACACTCTTCACAAATCTGCTTTACATAAAATACATTTGATAGAGAAGTGATTGATCTTGTGAATAGGGCTGAGTTAATTTTGAGACTTAAAATGGTTGGCAGCATTCCAAGGAGAGTTAGACTTACAGATTTCTCTGCAATATTCTTATCTGCAGAGGAGTGCCGAAGATTTCTGAAAGAGAAATCAGCTTCATCAGCAGAGAAAATTGCATACAGGCACTGTGATGAATGCTGTTAATCAGAAAGGTGTCTGTAACACAGGTGTGTATCTTAAGTTGCAAAGTCAGCATGTTGACATTCAATTGAGATCAACTCTTGCTTACTATGTTACTTAGTTTCCAACAGGGAAAGAAAGTAGGAAAACCCTCACAAAGATGGTATTTTCTGCCTGCAAAATCTACTGGACTGCAATAATAATAACAACAACAACAACAACAACAACAATGACATGTGCTTAGAGTACTGATCTCTCTTTTCCAGCTTTGCAGTTTTTATTTATATCACTCCCTAACACATATTACAAACTCTTAAGAGACATACAAAAATAGTCTGGGCTGAAAAGTGTGCCGTTGGATGACAGTGAGTCATGGGGAAGGCTACTGGAATGCAAGGCTCTTCTGCTAAATCACCCCTGTTCTTACAAGGTACCCAGTATAAACAGCCAGAGCTGTAAGAGCTGTTTGATCTGGCAAATACTCCCAGTTTTGTAAAAAAGGGGCTGGAGATTTGCAGATGGCAGGAATTTGAAAACTGGAATTCCCCTCCAGAAAAAGGAGACAAAATTAACCAAGCTCAAGAAGATTCTTGGGTGTATCATTGATTATGCTAACAACAAAATTAACCACAGTGAAGTGGGTNAATGCAACTGTGACTTGCCAGGGCTAAGAATGTGTCTTTTCATTATCAATTCTGCCAGGTATTGGTGAGAATGCAATGGTCATACTAAAAAACTTGTCCATTCATGTTATTAACAGACTATTTTGTCATTATTGCTGGAAGATTGCCACAAAGGGAGAAGAGAAAAAATGGACAATTTCCCTCAAAAAAACTTACCAAGTGGGTTGCAAATGGTAAAAAACAATAATAGGAGCACAGTGTATTTCTTATGGCTGTGGCTGCATAATGGTCAAGCAATCTCATTCCTAGGCAATGATCTGATGATGCATATGCACTGCCACAATTGCTGCAATGAAATTTCATTGCTTAAAAAACACTCTTCACAAATCTGCTTTACATAAAATACATTTGATAGAGAAGTGATTGATCTTGTGAATAGGGCTGAGTTAATTTTGAGACTTAAAATGGTTGGCAGCATTCCAAGGAGAGTTAGACTCACAGATTTCTCTGCAATATTCTTATCTGCAGAGGAGTGCCGAAGATTTCTGAAAGAGAAATCAGCTTCATCAGCAGAGAAAATTGCATACAGGCACTGTGATGAATGCTGTTAATCAGAAAGGTGTCTGTAACACAGGTGTGTATCTTAAGTTGCAAAGTCAGCATGTTGACATTCAATTGAGATCAACTCTTGCTTACTATGTTACTTAGTTTCCAACAGGGAAAGAAAGTAGGAAAACCCTCACAAAGATGGTATTTTCTGCCTGCAAAATCTACTGGACTGCAATAATAATAACAACAACAACAACAACAACAACAATGACATGTGCTTAGAGTACTGATCTCTCTTTTCCAGCTTTGCAGTTTTTATTTATATCACTCCCTAACACATATTACAAACTCTTAAGAGACATACAAAAATAGTCTGGGCTGAAAAGTGTGCCGTTGGATGACAGTGAGTCATGGGGAAGGCTACTGGAATGCAAGGCTCTTCTGCTAAATCACCCCTGTTCTTACAAGGTACCCAGTATAAACAGCCAGAGCTGTAAGAGCTGTTTGATCTGGCAAATACTCCCAGTTTTGTAAAAAAGGGGCTGGAGATTTGCAGATGGCAGGAATTTGAAAACTGGAATTCCCCTCCAGAAAAAGGAGACAAAATTAACCAAGCTCAAGAAGATTCTTGGGTGTATCATTGATTATGCTAACAACAAAATTAACCACAGTGAAGTGGGTGCTTGCAGGCATTAGCAGCATGTGTCTTCACTTGGTTTAGACCACAGATATCTGAATGCCTTCTTTAGAATTTACCTTGGCCTTGATTTACAGAGCAGAGACAAGATCAGGGGAGAGACATAGGCAGCAGTGAATTTGGATTTTAGGCAGAACTAGCAGGCACAGATTTGTGGTCTCTGTAACTGAAACTGCCATCACAGTAAGAGGGGTGTCAACAACAGTGTGAAATGTCAGAGTGGGGAAAGGAACATCTAAAACCCTACAACACCAGTCCTCCTGCAGAACTGGATACTTACTATTTCCTTGTGAATGGAATTAACTTAATTTGGAACAATGGGTACAATGAACAAAGAATCTCAAAACTGATAGGTGGGTATTACCTGGGCAGAGGCGAAGCATGATCCTGTATCACTAAACTCAGTAGCAGTGTTTAAATTTAGCTCAGTAGATGCAAGTTGTGAAAGGCTGAATGGCCCCCCAAGCCATTCTGTCAAGAGCCTAAATCTGTCTTGGTGTCTAGGGTTACCTGTGCAGGGGTGCTGGAACAGAACAGAGAGTTTCATTTCTTCACATCTGCACAAGTTGTCCTAGACATTCAGATTGTCTCTGAAACTAAGTTATAGAAGAAAGGAAGAAAACACAACAGAAGTGTTGAGCACCACTTTAGACATGAACCACAGAATATGTACTAATGAGGCAGGGTATTATTTAATTTTGCAGCTGTAGGGATGTGAACAAATCTTTTGAGGCTTGATTCATTATGCATGTACAGCTTCAGGGCTCTCCATTCTGTGGAGGTGTGCTTACTTATGTACAAGATGAAAATTAAAGGAGCTATTTATGTCACTAAAACCAGAATGTGTTGTCCCTGAAAGGTGAAAGAATGTCTTCTCTCATATCCTGCCAGACCACATAGTTGCTGCTTTTCAGTGTCAAATTATCTGACTGTGCTTTACTTCTCTGTGCTGCATCTCCTTTATCTTCCTGGCAGACCTCTTTGCAATTTTATTAGTATTTGCACAACTGAACATTAACATTGTCTTGCACAAATGGTTTCTATGGAATGTATGCAGGAACTTTATTTTTCTTGGTAAAGGATAAGCATTAGCAACTGAGGTGACTTATATGTTAAGTCCTTACATTTGAGCTGTAATTAGATTACAGAGGGAAATACTTGTACTGGTAATTGCTCTCCTGTTCTTAACTTCCAGGAATAATATTTTCAATATATATCTATAGTTATAGATAAACAATAAATATATATTTTAATATAGATATATAACATTAATATACATTTATACTATATATTCTTATATAAACTACAAAATATGCATATATACATATACACACATATTTATATTAAGAGTATCTGAAGCGGGTGGTTTTTTTGTATGAATAGGTCAAAGTCTAGCTTTGCTAAACAATATTATTTTGACAATTGTCCATGTATACCAACAGGAATCTATGCCTGTCTGTCTATGAAAAGTATTTGTGAACAGAAAATCACTCTTGAATCTTAATGTTAGCAGTAATGATTACTATACTAGCTAGAGGTCATAACCATGAGAAATAAGGCACTCAGTTTTGCATATTCTTGGTAAATAAATGATAGAAATACTTTTACATAATCTATAATGTAATGAAAGAGTGTATCTGTAGAGGAATGTTTTATTAATACTCTGACGGCTGTGTTTTTTCAGAATGTTAATAATAATAATATTATTTGAAGACTTGGAAAGCTAAGGTCATGAGTGACTAAAATGTTAATTACCACTGCAGTGATTTTTGTACCCCTTGCTTCTATGTGACTGAAAACTCCACTAATTTGCTCTGCTCCTTCTCTGATAGCCTCTGGCTAGAAATTTTGTCTCTTTTTCCTCTGTCTCTTACTCCTATTATCCCTGAAGCAGCTCATATTCTTCCATTCTTTTTTCAAGTTCCTACAGATCTTATTAACATCAACTATTCTGGTGCCTGATCTTCAGATTTCTTCCTGAGCTTTCCTTGTCATCAGCTTTCCCTTGTCCTCCACACTTCCAACTGCTAAAATAATGCTTTAGTTATCCTACTGTTTTCTACCAGGGCATTTGTTAGTTTCAAGCCAATTCCTGTTAGTTGTTCCATGTTATTCTGAGTTCCAGTCCTCCCAGCTGTAAAATAATTGGTCAGAAGAGCGAATGAGATAAATTTATAACATTCCATAGCAAAACAGACTTTTTCCCCGCCTTATTATAAAGCCTAATACAAGATTTCTTGCAAGTGTAATGAGATAAAAATTAAATAAAATCTCACTTGTTAAGCATAAAACATATCTGGGCAAGCTTTCCAGTGAAGAGTTGATCATTCAGTAGCCATTAGCAACTTGTGGACTCATTTGGCCATTAGCTTTGAAAATAAAAGTAAATAACCTAGAAAAACTAAATGTAAAAAATGGGTTTTGAATGGACCCCTTACATTTTTGACTGGATTTGCAAATCGACTAGAAAAGCAAAGGAGGAAGATTTGTTTATCACCTGTACTTCCTCCATCTGTCCTACGCTCTCAGCTTACATTTGAGTCCAGGCAGCTGGACTCCAGTTTGTGTATTTTGAATAGATGAAGATTTAAGGCTGAAGTTATTATACTGAATTCAAATTAGTTTCTAAATCTAATTAAAACACTCTGCTCTAAATCTTCCAGTTCTGAGGCAGGGAAGCTGACCATAACCAGGACATGATGAGAATTTCACTAAATGTGAAAAAGTGTTACACTAAATGTAACACTTCAACAAGAAGGAAAGACATAAAAGAAAAAAGGAATTTAAGGTAACATGTCATGTTTTTCCCCACTACAACTCCCTAAAGGTTTTAAGTTTAACACATGGTACTTGTTAAATGGTTTGAAGAGTGAACCAAAACCACCCTTGAATGAAACAAAGTATTACAGTGACTATCAGTTTTGAACAATTAAATTTCTTAACATTTCTGCATCAAAATTATTTTCAGTTTCACTGAAATCACAGTTACTTACAGAGTGATTTAAAGGGACAAAACTGGTGAAGTCTTTGTTCACTTACCCACTCCCAGTTACTACATAATAGGTCTGTTTACATATTAATTTGGCAACCTGTGTTGGGTCAAAAATAAATTGCAACCTTTCTCACATATTGAATCTAGTCTGAAAGAACTACAAAAAACGAGCAACCTCAAACAGGGTCAGGTTCCATGGCCACCAGTAACAGCGTGGTGCTAAGTACAGATGTGCCTGTTACACATGGCATCCTGGTATAGCATGTTAACGACATCTTACTTGCTTTAAGTAAATTATTTACTGGGCTTTAATTATGAAGACCTTCACAAGCCATTAAACCCAAGTTCCTGTGAATTCAATGAGTAATCAAAACTTCTACAATGTAAAAGGCTTAGATGAATTGAAACTCCTATGATCTCCTAGGTTTTACTATACCATGTCAGCACCTGCCACTTCACTAGAAAAGTCAAATATTTGATGTTTCTTGATTTTTTTGGAGAAATTGACAGTTTCAGAAATCAACATTTGTGGGCATGATGAGTATGGCAGATTTTGATCTTTCTGCCTCTGCATAATTTATTATACTGGGATTGTAATTTCAAAATAAGAGGGGTATGAAATAATGTCCTTGTATGGATGAATAACTGGCAAAAAGATTGTAAGGAAAGGTGTGAAGGGAAGTCATCAGTGGAGTTCTTTAGTAATTTATATAGTGACTTCTTTTTGTTCAGCAACAATCTGGAAAGGGAGAGGAGCAATGAGATGTGATAGTTTGCCAATACATAAAAATATTCAGAGTACTGAGGACGAGGGACACCATTAGAAATAAGGTCAGAAAGACCTTAGGATACAGAGGGAGTGATCAGATAAAAATCAGATAAATTATGTACATAGGAAAAAAAGATCCCTGGCTTCAAATATAGGCAGGTAGACTCTGAGATGAAAGTTGTGACTTAGGAGCAAAATCTCACTCCCACAGAAGTATTAATTCAATGCACTGTGTCATCTTCAAGCCACCAAGCTCACTGGATATTTTACCTTATCCAGTCCTTGAGTAGTACAATATATAGTTTAAACCACTATCTTACATAAAACAGCTGAATGGTTTTCTATTGCTCATCTTCAATGAAACAATTTACCAAATTTGACATTATTTAGCCTAACAAACACACTCAAGTTCTATAAGTTGTGCTGAAAGAAAGTGAGATTTAATCTTTTATTCTCATTCTTAATGTTCTACTTGAACTTGGTCAGCAATTCATTCATGCACTACCTAGGGTGCTGAGCCTGCAAGCCAGTGAGCCACTTCAGCTTGCATCAAATTAACCCTAATGAGACTGCTCAGCTCCAGAGCATCCTAAGCTCTGGGAAGAAAGGCCCCAGATGGAACAGAACACTGCCTTTTTTCTCTGTCCATGAATAAGTTAAAAGAATGTAGACTAAAAAGTCTAACTTAAAATATGAAGAAGTTTTACAGGGGCTTCTTATGAGGGGATAGTAGATCAAAATGTCACAGACAAAATGGGAAGGAGGTAGTGGTGCTAATATATACTTATTTATTTCAAAAGAAAAATAGCTCCAGATAATGAAAATTCTTAGAAGAACTTTTAGCAAAATAAATTACTTCAAAGTGAAGGTGAAATATTAGTACACATAAATGAAATTGACTTTGAGCAGCAATTTCCCTCTGTGTCTTTTTAAAAGACCTGCCATATCCATTTGAACAAAATGGAAAAACCAGCACAAAAAATTCCTTTCTATCTATGCTGTAGCTAGCATACTGCCCTATTGATCCACACAACCTATTAAATGTGTATTTTACCCGTTTATCAGGAAGGATTCAAGATTTGTTTGAGCTGCTACGTGCAAAGTCTACCCAGCATATTTGGCTCACTTTGTAACTAATTGCTGCTGCCAAAGTTGCACCAGCCGTGCTGGAGCACAGAGCAGATCCAGACCAGAGGAGTTTCATCAACAAATTAAGCACTGCTTTTAACTCCCCAGACTTTCTAGTCCTAATGCAGGTGATTGCACAGAGTCACATCTTGGTTTGCTTAGCTATCTGATAAGATTGATACCGGAAAGGGATCTGGCTAATACCCAAGTTTTTGGCAGGAATAACAAGCACTGGCTTGTGCGCTTCAATGCAGCTTGTTCCCAAAAAACTCTGTAAACTCACAATCTGTAATAACATGGCTATACTAAGGTTTGAACTGTGCTTTACCAAATGTGCAGCCAACCTATACCAAAGCCCTGATTACCTAGCTTTTGTGCAGCCCTGCTGCAGAAGTCTGTACTTCTATCTTCCCTGTGTAAGGGCACTCGTACCTGCGACAGGTGCTATTGTGAGGTGCTAGGCAGGATCTTGTTGGAGAAATGACACTCTAAAAGTCATCACAGATTTTAACAGAATCATAGCAGTTTTCCCCTTATTTTTTCCCCTAATTCAGGAAAATTAAAGTTGTCCATTATGTTACAGGAACAAACTCTATAGGGAAAAAGAAGATTTCTAGTTTTTTACAAAGGTTATGGCTGATTTATTGATTATTGGAATATTTTCAATATTTTTTTCTATTTTCCCTTTTTTTAGAAAAACAAAACATCTGGAAACAACTTTAAAGCATGTCCCAATTATGTTTTCAAACTGAATAAAAGCAGAGGCCGAGACAGCTAAAACATTAGAAGATCACGCTGCTAATTTGAAGTGCAAGTGAAACCCCAGCACCTTATCTGGGGCTATTCCTGTACTTAGGGGAGTTCCAGTCCTGTCACTGGTGGCGTTTCGATGCTGTGAGGCGTGAGAGTGTCGGTAACACTTCGCTGTAAGCGTGCTCACGGAGCTTGCGACAATTAATGCTGTTTGGACTATTTTTTTAACCAATGGGGTTTAAATAAAAAAAAAAAAACCAAAACAACAAAACAAACTGAGGTTCCAAAAGGAGCGTGGGAACAGCTCTGTCTCCCGCGAAGGGATTTGCTCGGAGGTCGGTTCAAGGAAACCTCTGGAAGCGCCTCTCCGCCCCAGCCCCGTGCGCGCCCTTGCCGGGCGCTCTGTGCCCCTCTGGACGCCGCGGGCTGGGGGTCGGCCCGGCCCCTGCGAATGGAGCCGGGCCCCCAGGCCGCGCTCGGCGGGGCCTGTGCGGGCGGCGTCCCGGCCCGAGCACAGCGGGTTGCGGGGCCGGGCGGCTGCGGCCGACGGGCCGTGCCGGGGCCCCGCTGCCCTGCCCGGCATGGGGCGGCCCCTGCCCGGCACGGGCCCGCGGGTGCTGCCCGCAGCCCCGCCCGTAGCGCCCCGAGGGAGCCGCAGGAGCCCGGCCAGGTACGAGCCTCTCGGGGCCTGCCCAGGCCAAGGGCAGTGGCGCTGCCGCGGCCGCGCGGCTTTGGGAAGCTGGGTGCGTGTCAGGGCCTGTCAGGGCAGGGTTTCAATGAACCAACGCTTTGCCTGATTTTACAAAGAAATAGCTGCTTTTTCCCTGCTCCCCTTCTGTATGCCTGTCTTGTGAGTGGAGTTCAGCTTTTTCTCCTGAATAAAGCTCAGCAGGGGAATGGTGTGGTGGTTGACTTGCTTTCCTGACGCTCAGTAGTGTTTGCTGCCCTCCAGCATGGCTGGAGCTCTGCACAGCCGAGGCTTTGGAGCTCAGTGTCAGTCGCAGGGATGGTAGGAAACAGATGCCGTCCTGCGTCCCCACAGTTAGTGAGACGAAAACCAGGGTGTATGTACGGCTGTCAGGGATTTACTGTTCGTTGGTGTGTGAGCAGCCACGTCCATGCTCACAAACCCGCTTCTCATGGGGTCCCTGTTCATGTGAATCGGAGCTGGGAGGTCAGGCTGCCTGCTGTGCCTGATACAGCACAGGTGCCGTGCGTTTTTTTCTCTTTATTTTCCTTATTTGTAGAGGCTACTGAAAAAGGTGATAACTGAGGAAATGGGAAAAATACACTTACCGGTGTATAAACAAAGGAATTAGTGATTTTTATGGGGATGTGTGTGTGTGAATCACTTACTATGCTGTGCAATGAATAAATGTCATAATTCTGTCTGCTTGAGTTTATTAAGGCAAAGCTGGACATATCTTTCAAGCCATTCTGGTTTTGGAGACCTTGGGACCTTGAGTGATTTTTTTTCCCTGTCAACTGAGTCATCTGCTTGAGATCCACAAACAAAGGCAGGATCTTTTCTGCCTTGTCTGGGAAGCTATTCTTCCCAGTTGAGCTTTGTAATCCAGCTTGGTGTTGTCTGCTTGGTACAGCATTCAGTAAATCAGACTGTGATTTAAAGTGTTGCAAGCATGCAGTGTGTCTGCACAGGGCAAAACACTGGCATCTCATCTTTATTAGGGTGACATTTGTCTTTTGGGAAAGTGTATTCATCATATCATCCTGATAGCAGTGTGTGTTGTGGCTAGCAAAAATGGCTTTGGCAAAGAAGTCACAAAGAGTAATTGGGAGCTCTACAAATCTTCAAAATCCTTACACCACAGACATAGTTCACTTGTTCCATATTCTAAAATAGAATATTTGCATTCCCCTGGAGAAGACATATGAGTTGCAGGTCTCTGACATGGTGCCCCTGTGAGATATGTTTGCTGGTCAAAATAGTGTAAAAGATCATGAAAGTGTTTATGGTTTTTTTTTTCCCTTTCTGAGGAAAAGTGTTTCAATTTGTTTTAGGTGATCTGGTGCTTCATTCTAGTGGAGAATTGGGCTTTCTTTTGATAGTACTGCTTGTTGTGTTTCAATATGGCTTCATAAAATAAATTTATGTTTGCTCCATGGATCCATCACTGCTGCATCTAACAGGGATGTTGGAGCAAAACTCCTGCTGGAAGAAACTGTTTGTCTGAGGCTTCTGTAAAGTAACAGTAAGGGTTGCTTCTCCAGGATTAGCAGTTCTCAGTTTTGGAGAGCAAATCCTGAGGAAGGAGAATGAGATGTCTCTTCCAGATGGGTTGCCAGAATTCAGGAAGCCACACTGCTGCATTGTGTGGAGCATGGTCAGACACTGACTTGTGCTGGTCTTGGAGAGGGGAGAGATGGGCTGAGTGTCACCCATGTTAGGGAAAGGGAGTTTGAATGGGGGAATCTGGCCCAGCACGGCTGGGCTGGAGAAGCAACAATTTGTGTCCCCCTCCCTTGCCCCTCCAACTCTGTGTGCTGCCATCCTCCATTGCCGCTCTAGGTTTTTGTGATTGGGGGCAGGAAAGGAGAGAGGAAGCAAGGATGCTGAGCAAATGTTTCTGAACTGTGGAGAAGAGGTGTGTATTTTATCCTTAGTGGTGCTGGGGAGTGCAGGGAAAAAGCTTGAGAATTGTTGTAATGAACTAAATCATGTAGCAAAAAAGAAGACCCCTTCCATTTGATCAGAATAGCACTTGCTTGATTTCTAAACTGGCATTCCCCTCTCCCCCCACCAAATTCTTCTATTTTGTACTATTAATCCTAAAATACCCAGAATTCTTTGGCAGCAGTAGATCCATGCCTAGCTTTTTGTGCTATAGCTACCAAATTCCTCATAGTTCTTTTGTATTATTCTTTCCTAGGCTGGAAGACTAGTTAGATTTTTAAAAATCTGTATTCTGTGTCTAAATTAGTTTTGGCTTAACCCACTTCTGAACAGTTAATATGACTTCTGCATATCCGGACATTATCATAAATGCATGTTGTAACATAGAATCCTATACTTTAGGTATGCTTTATGTGGAACTTTAGAATATTTTTGCATTCAACTAACTCTGGGACTTTTTCATTTTCTTGAAGCCCTATTCCACCTCTGGAAAAGGTAATTTTTATATATGTTAATGTAAGATATATAGAAAATTTAAGAAATTCACATGGGCTTAGAGTGTTGGACATTATCTCTAGAGACTCAGAATGGGTTTGCTGCATTTAAAATTGTGCTTAGGTAATGCGTTAAATACATTGACATTTGGGTGATCTCTGTTTTCCACTTTTAAGAACAGATATGCAGTTTAGTGGACAAACATTTGGAATTCACTGCAGCTCTTTCCAAGATGGCTCTTTGTAAGACATGATGTCTGCATTGAAATTTTGGTGTCTTTTTTATTAAAGGAGAATTCCTACTAAGAGATGCTATTCTACTTGCAATAATTATAGTTCTTATTGGACACGGAATCAGATCTGTGTGTATATTCCATAAGGGACCAGTGATTGTAAAGCACTGGCCTTTTTGAAACAAGTAACTAGTCTTTGCATGTGCATTGGTGAAAACAAATAATGTAAGAAAACTCTTATAAATACTTCTCTATGATGTGTAAGATGATAGATGGATAGAAATATAGATGATACACAAATATATGTAATTGCAAGATTAGAGCCTGAAAATTGAAAGCCCTAAAAGGAAGGAAAAAGTGTATTCTAGTGAAAGAAAATTTCATTATTCAATACAAACTTTGCTTTTTTGCAGAGGCAGCAGGATTGTGACTTGCCCTTACGCAGTCAGCAACTGGAAAAATGCCAGATTCTGGAAGTAATTTGGAGTCTTCAGATGTGGATGTTATAAATGGTACTTCAGTCTCGAGTGAAACGAAAATTTTGGATGAGAAGGGATCTGTTGCAAAAAGAGCAGTGACTCAGATTGGGAAGGATGGCTATCCTGACTCCATATACATAAATGCAGCTAAGATTTTTCAAGGCCTTCGTACTGAAAAGAGTTCGGCTAAAATCCTGCTGCGCTATGGCGATGCCTCGGGGTCTCCCACGGTGGCTTTTAAAGATGAGCAGTCCAGGCGTGTGTCCTATGAACTGGCTTTCAAAACTCTGAAATGTAAGTACAAAACTCACCCAAGAATTGCTGACAGAAATGATGCAGCAGAGAAAATGTGGAAAAACAAATGTGCCGTGTCTGCCTGACAGCAGAGATCTAGGGAAGATTTTGTTAAGCTTCAGGTTATTTCAGAGTCACAGATTCACAGAATATTCTGAATTGGAAGGCATCTACAAGGATCATCAAGGAAGGCCTGTAAGGGGATTGAAACCACAGCCTTGGTGTTACTAGCACCCTACTCTGACCAACTGAGCTCATCTCAGTGCTTCTTTTCACATCCTAATTATGGATGAATATACATGTTTACCAGACTACTCATATCCCTCAAATATTTAAATATAACTAAGTGTTATTAGAATTTGTGAAATCAAACATTTAAAGCCTATTCTTTTTCATGTAAATGAATTACACAGGGTTGCTGCTGTTGGTGATTGAATTTGCCCTCAATTTTCATGATGTTTAAAATTACAATTTAGGGACTTACTTCCATAGAATATTGTAGAGAGTGGCATAACTTGTCAACATTATCTTATTTTTGCAGATCAAGATCTTCTTGAAGAAGTGTTGGTAGAAAGTAAGGTTTACCCATGCTACTCAATAGTAAGTGAACCTTTTTTTTAGGCATTTTTATTTTCTGTGTTGATGTAATTAGTACCTTTTCTGAAGATTCTATAACATTCTTCAAAACAACCTTTGTTGTACATGGCAGCCTTAGACTGAAATATTGCTGACCTTTTTACATGGATGTCTAAAGCATCCATCTCCAAAGTCTGTTGTGAGATTCTGTTGTAACTGATTGCTGGAAGACAAAGCCTTCAAAGAAAGAAGGTGGGAGAGCGAGCCATGAACTTCACTGCAGCACAGTACTTGCTCAGTGATATTGTCCATGTCCATGTGCTTTCCTTTCCAGCTGTGTCCCCTTGTGAGCAGGAGAAAAAAATGTTTGCTTTCTATCCTTGGGAATTGGAAAACATGGAGTGAATCCCATCGGACAAAAAAATGCATTGACCCCATGGTTCATTTTCTGGACAGTACTGTATACAAATACTGTACTGGCAAGAACTGGTCCAGTTTACTCTCTCAACATGTTTTCTTGCTTTGACATGGAAAGGAATTCTAGAGCTGGCACAATATTCTGCTGTTCCTTCCAGTTTTTTCTTTGATGCCTTTGAAAATTGCAAGATAAACTTGAGCTGATATGGTTTGTGGAGGTTGATGTGAACAGGCAGATGATCTAACACCATTATCTTTGGCTTGTTTATGTAAGGAAGTAAGACTTTCATGATAACATCTTGTATTTAGTGGTATCTCCCTAATAACTTGAGTTTTCCAACTAATTTTGGTCTATTTGTGAGAAGATGAGAATGTTAGAAGGCATAATAACTGTATGAGTTTCATGTAAAGAGGCAGACAGTAGTAACTGAAGTGCAGAAATTATTGTACTTAAGCAGGAGATGCTCCCTGGTTTAAAGATTTAGACAGAGAAAGGAGGTTTTTTATATATCCCACAAGCAGAAGGGTTATTACAACTGAGTGTACTGGATGCTACATATATAAGAATCTCACAAGAGAGGAATTGATAGACAAGAAGTTTTTGTTAGCTTAGCTATTTAACAAACTACTTTCTGAAGAGTAAATAATTTCAAAGTTTCAATTCTGATAACATTAGAAGTTAAGATCTGCGTGCATGGAGAATGTTTTTAATTTTGATAATCAAAACAACTTGCAAGTTATGTATTTGAGTTTAAAAAATTATTTTTTAAAAAACTGTTTTATTAACTCTCCACAAGTAATGACTTTCATATTCTTGCAAGTAAGCATTTAAGGGTTTTTAATGCCTTTTGCATGGGAGTCTGCTGTTTGATATGGATCTTTTTTCAGAAATAATTCATGCTGGGTCACTTTCTCTATCCAGTTGCTTTTCTCTTGCAGCCAGATGAGCTAACCAGCTTGCTTGTTGTGATGCTTTGTGACCTACAAGACCGAAAATTTCAAAACCGAAAGATTTTTGCTGAAGAGGAAATAGTAGCAGAAGTTCAGGAAATAGGGAATTATTTATACAGGTATATGTGCAAAGAGCTATTTTTTGTTGATACAGATCAGCAAAAATGAAGATTTGTATAATCAGTGCCTTTTAAAGGTAATTAATAAACATGTCTTTCACCTTAAAATTTTGTGGGTTTTTTTTAATGAGAGATTAGTTTAGAGGCAAGCGTTCATATTTATATAGTTATGAAAAATACAGTTAAGAAACCATCCTTATATTGTGGATTATCTTGCAGGCATCTTATTTTGGCATTATTGAAACTTTCATAGAATTCTAGGAAGGAAATTAAATATTCAGTAAATATTCATAAATGCAAGTGTAATAGAATCGAGAGGTCATGGAATGGAATAACATTTATCTATTTAGCAGTACTTCTACTATGAAACTTTGTTAAATATTTATTATTTTAAATAATGAGAACAAAAAACAGAATACAGAAACATTTTAATATTTATTATCTCTTCCATCAAACTACAAACAACATTTTGTTTAACTCAAAAGGCATTTATTAGACAAAGTTGTGTTGCTGCTGGATTTAGAATGGCCCAAAAAGTTCATTAATCTCTTAAGTGGAAGGTATTTCTGAAGGACAGTGAGTAAGATATCTGAAGTAGTTCACCAGCAATATTTATTTATTTTTAATTATCATGTATCAGGAATATGCATGAAGCTTGTGGGAAGAAAAGACTAGAAATATTTTCTCAGGCATTTTCATGTAATAATAATAAAAGTGACTCCTGGTTGCCATTATACTTGCATTGTTTTTGTACATGTTTAGGGGCCACCTTTCATCAAATGCTCATTCTTCACATGTATTTATTTACGTTTTCAGACATTCAAGTGCATCTGATGGTTGTATTCCACCCATTGCAGTTCCAAAACATACTGAGATTTTTTTTTAACTGTCTGAGAAAATGGATATATTTGAGAGTCCCCTGCTATAATTCCAGTCCTGCCTGATTTAAATAAAATAATCATAGCTATTGAATAACACCTTGCATCTGCTGTTGTCTGGGGTAGAAAATGTTCTGTATTTTCTGTTGCAACTTGCAGTAGAAGGTGTCCCTTTTGGATTTGGTTTCTGAGCAAGATAGTTTTGTAACAGAAATGTTGCATGCTAACAGCTGATGAAAACATTTATGAAATTTATTAAACTTGTGACTGTTTTTATAGCTATGAGACCAAGCTGGCAGCTGCACTAGCACGATGTCGCATCAAACATGATGCTCTTTCAATTGAATACTTTGTACCAGAAACCATATCGAAGCAGGAACAAAGGACTTCTGCTTTACCTATCTGCTTTTGGATAAACACATTTAAAATCAGGTAAGATCTTTAAAATATTGTCTGATACTGATGTTTTTGCATATGAAGTGATACAGTTTGCTACATACTTGTTTTAGAATTTCCAGGTTATATTTTTACCAGTAATTAAAAATTCTTACAGGAAAATTCTGCTTAGTGCAGTGCCATTGTGGTTTTTTTTTTTGGAAGTTTTTATATAGTGTAGTAGTGGTATTTATACACTATTTTGTAACAGTTCTTCTTCCTGTTCTGTTGCTTGTGTGGGTCATTCAAATAAATGAGGAAAAAAAGGAAAAAAAATATGAGTTAACTTGGGGACAAAAAATAAGAGAAAATGTCTTTAAAAGCAGGTGTATTAGTTAAACCATAATCTTGACAAAGGGTGTTAAAACACAATACTTAAACCTGCTGTTTATTCTGTAAGGATAATGTAAACTTTAAATTAAAATACACATTTTAAAATCCTTGTATTCTCTAGGCTACTATGTATGTAACGCTGCTCTTCCCAGTTCTGTACTAACTGATACATGAACCATACCACATTATCCTGTTATCTGTTTTGTTAGACAGGTTTTGTTAGACATTTTGTAACATTTTAAAGAATTTGTTTTACTACTCTTGTCTTGGATCAGTGTTCAGTGCTTAGGTTATAGGCTCTTCAAGGTAATGTACCTTACTTTGGGTGTGAGTTTAGAGCCCTTAAATAGGAAATAAATAAAAGCTTCTCCTTGCATCCCATGTTTAATGTGTTGTATAAACTTATGGCACTGTCTGAAATAGCATTTCAAGAAACATCTCCTGCTATATATATACCTTTAAATCTTTATGATATTTGAATTGCTAACCTCAGCAGTTATGCCTTCATTACATTTACACAAGGATTCTTTCAGTGTCAGTCATTAAAATTATTGGTGAGTTGCGCTAGATTGAAGGCAATTGAAAGAATTAAAGCATCCCAGCAGTAAATTTACTACAGCATCTCCTGAGCACATGGACATTTCTGTTTTGAAGCTTTGAATCATCCTCTGGAGACACATATCTCTTTTTTAATTAATTGTATCAGACTTATTAACTGTTTCAAACCAGAACTTACATGCCTAAAGGAGAGTAAGTTTCCCTCCTGCATTAGGCAGTATGCATTTTATACCTATATATGTATGCACATGTATACACACACAAAATAACAGAAGTAAAAAATTCTTAATAATCAATGTAAACTATGTTGCTTAAGTAACTCATGTATATTTAATGGTCAGAGTTGTATGTTAACAGCCTTGAAGATGTTATCAAAGATTTGGAGATGAAGGGATTCACAAAGGTTCAATCTGTGTCAGACTTTGACCATTACACATATGCTGTGGACCAACATTGCCAAGATGTATTGGTTTTTCCTTCCTCTCTTAAAGAAGAACTGCTTAATTTAGATCTTTTTGCAGATTGCAAACTCTTGCTGCAGGTGAGTTGATGTTCAGCCTTGAGTCAGATTATCTGAAAATTGAAATAATTGCTTTGTTTTAGAAAGAAGTTGTGAATTGTGTGACTATTCTATTAAATCAGTCAGGCAGTGATAAACTCTCATAAGGTTTTGGACATTTGTAATAATTAGGTTACAAACTGATCCACTTACTAAATTTAGCATACAAATGTCAATGCTTAATTGATAGCTGCGATTGAGTTAGTAGAATGTTTCAAATTTAATTTTAGAGCTGTTGAAGTAAGTATAAAAAGTGGTCAAAAGAGGCAGTCTCACTTCTGAAAATGTGAGGAAAGTTTCAATATAACTCCATATGCTTTCCCCCACCTTGTAGATAGCGATATGCTATTGTAATATTTCTTCCTTTTCAAATGCATGTTTGTGATGGAATGATCACAGTTCTTTGTATTTTGTGCAGTGTGGTTCCTTGATCTCCATAACCCCCACTGGTCTTTTTCCTGACTTGCCATTGTTGAACTCCCCAGTGAAGTTTGGTGGGAGGTTTCTGTTCTAGAGTAGGGGCTTGCAGTAACCATGCATCAACACAACCATGAATTATCTGAAATAGCTAGCAGAAACATTTCAACCAGTGTTTTCACTAGATGTCTGAAAACTTTAGTCTCAAAATTTATTGCTCAACTTAAAAAGTGGCTCAGTAGTCAGTATTCCATTTCAGTTTGTAGATTTTAAATACAATACTTACAGAAAAGAACTATAGATGACAGCCCTGTAGGTAATGGGAACAAATTCTGAGTGTAATTACTTAAAAGTATTCAAAATGAGTAAATAAAACCATCAAAACTTCCATCTCTGTGGTGGGGTAGGGTGTTGCTTGAATGCTCTGTGTACATAGACAGTGATGTGAATTTAAAGGCTTAGCACTTTCTTTTTCCCTTTCCATTTATCATCATTTTGTCAGATTTGGTGCAAGACCTGGTAATTGTGGTCAGTATCATCACTCCTTGCCTTTTTAAGTAATTTGATAAAATTTCTCTTAATCACCAGTGGTACAACAGCATTTACTCCTGAGGAACTGTCTCTTGTGCTTTCTGCATTCCAGTCTGCCTCTCTGTTCCAATTTCAGCAAAATCTTGATCTTTGATCTACAAGGGCAACATTTCTCCTGTAATTATCATCAAGAGCTTTGTGAATAGTTTTGCATTTCTCTGTTAAGCTCCCTCAGAGGATGAATTCTGCCTGAATTGTGGCCAATGTTTGTCTTTTCTGGAACAAGCTGTTGGTAGGAGTTCCTCCTTACGAGGATGATATGTACTTTAATTTCACCTATAGATACTATGCTTTTTCTTGTATTATTTAGAATTAAGTTATTTAAATATATTGAGTGACTGCTTGGTTTTGTAATGTATTTAATTATGTATTAGCAAATATCCCTGATTAGTTTTTTTCCTCCTTTCTTTTCCATTTCCTATGAATGGAAGACTTTCCTCATTTGGAAAAGAAGGTTGGCATTCACAGAAACCAAGCTAGGTGACCACAGTTAACTTCTGTGTCGTTGTGTTGCAGGATAAGTCTCGCAGCCTCGCCGTGCACTCCGCACGCGCGCTGTTGACTGAAGGTGCTGACGTTATAATGGCTCACTTGGGTTCCCACCTGACCATTGCCCATATGTCAGTGCTGACAAATGACAGCAGCTCCAGCATTTTTGTTTGTGGTGTGAAGTCTTTGGCAAAAGAAGAAGAACTTATGAACAGTTTCAGTCACATGGGATGTACAAGTAGGTATTGAAAAACAGTTGGTATTGAAGAAGTATTGAGATACAGTTTGTGATACCTGTAAATATGGACTAATTCTGTCAGAACTCAGAGAGCCCTTCTTTGGCGGCTTGGGGATGGCAGTAACAACGTTTTTGTCACAAGGTGAGCTGATAGCTCTTCAGCTACAGTCAAGTTAATAACAGTCTAACCCTATAACAGATACAAGCTCCTGAAATATTGGTGATTTTTTCTGTAGAAGTAGCTAGTACTTAGCAGTTGGTGTAGCTGGTAGTGGGGAACTTTTGGTGTTTTGGCTCTTGCTTTCAGTCTGATTTCCAGCTGTTTGACAGTGTTAATCCAAAACACATGCACCTGTCCAGTTTACCTGGAGGACACTGTCAGGACAGAGTGCAGCACATTAACTGTCTTTTCAGTGGAAGATGCAGCCTTTCAATCAGCTTGAATCCATAGGCCATACTGTGGAGAATCTGAATCTAGCAGGCTCCAGCTCTGTCCAGTTCTGTGTAACACCACAGTCTCTTCACCTCTGTCACCTCTAGGCAGGCTTGCTCACAGTCTGTAAGTGGTGAGTTTTCCCTGTTTTTCAGATATTTGCTTGTTACATGAAGACTTTACTGAGCTTCAGCCAGCAGACCCAAGACTTGAAAAGGCAAAAGTTATTTTGCTGATACCACAATGCTCTGAACTGGGTGCTGGCAATCCAATGGAGCTTATTTTAAGTGAGCACAGAGGTAAATTTTGATACAATATCTAGCTCATGCTTTCTGGTAGAAATCCAAGTATTTTAGTCTAATCAGTGCAGGTGCTTCCATAAATTGTATAACTTTATTAATGAAACCTTCCTTATTTTAATTGCTATAAATTATATGAATTAACTTGCATGATTCTGTGACTGCTTCAGATTCATAGTATGAAAGTGTGAGGGTAATTCTGGGGAGCAGAGTGTGTATAGCTTTTTTTAAAGTAAAAAGATGTAGGCAGAAAATTTATTTGAAGATACGAACATGTATATAATTTTCTATTTGATTACATTCCTTTATTGACTGTTTGTATAAATCCTTTCACTGTACAATTTTCATTAACTAGAAGCAAGTAAGAGGCACCAGTAATTACAGGTAAAGAAGTAAAGCAAATAAATCAGGCACTCCTTGTATTCTAATTTGTAAAAGCTGTCTTCCCACTGTACCAGTAATAACCACATCCACTTCTGCAGACAGCTGAATTTTTAGACACTAATACAAATTGCAAGACTAAATTTACTACTCTCTGCTTTTAGATGCAGAATTGCTACGAGACCTTTTCCAGGGATTTGTGTCTGAGGATAAACTCAAGATTCTTGCTGAGAGGCAGCTTAATGAGTTGCTTCATGCGCTGAAATGTAAGTGTGCTAGTTTCCCAATTTTTGGGAAGACTGTGTGCTATCAATTCCATTGTAGTATCACCAGTTTTAATATAGTTAAAAATGCACAAATTACTGCATTAATTATGAATAAGCATGTAACCAAATCCCCTGAACAATGATTTCCTCCAGTCTGAAGGTGTTTCTGTGCCCTAGTGTCCACCAGACATTAATGTAATACTCTTCAGTATTCTGTAGAGACCTGGCTTGTGCCTTAGTTATACTCTGCTTTAGAAATTCTGCAAATGTATTCTCCCCCCATCTGCATGCTGCCTCTTTTTTCCTCTCTCCTTTGGTAGCTGTGTGAAAAGACTGGAGACAGCTTTGACTTTGTGCAATCTGCAAATATTTGAAAATATTTTAATTATTTAAAAACACTAGAGATCAGGAGGTAAAAGTGACATAGTTTTTATGATGCTTTTAATCCTTACCAAACCACTGTCAGTATGAAGAATCTGAAGAGTAAAGAAGTTGTGTTTTGTTTTGTAGTCAGCAAAGTACAAGCTATTGTTTACTGCACTTGCTCAGTTTACCCAGAAGAAAATGAACTTGTAGTGAAAAAAGCACTGGAATCTGGAGTGGAGAGAGATAAAACACGGCGGTATAGGTACAGAATGAGTAGTTTTATCTGTGGAAAAATTAAAGTGTGACTTTGAATTGTAGCATAATTCTTATCCTAGACTGATATGTATCTTGCATGAAATTAAAATAGCTTTTGCTGCCTGTCATGCCATTCTTTCTGTTTATGAGATTACCTAGTAGTATTCTATTGACTTTTTCATCTAATATTTTTGCTCATCTGAAATTAAGTTGGGAGGAAAGCATCACTCTTGGAAATAACATTCTTCAGATAGAGCTATTGCTATTACTGTATTAATGTTCAGAGAATGAAACTAACTTGCTAGCATGCTCTCTGCTTCTGATGTAAAATGATGAATTTCAAAGGAAAAAGAAATTAAATCTTAAATTTAAGAATCATACAGAAGAATAAGAACCCTTTGCTGTAGGATTGTATTCAGATGAATGACTTCTGGGAAGGACAGGTTACAGTAAGAGATCATCCTGTGCAATCATGGAAAATACAAACTTAGATGAAAAAAGTATGTATGCTGTATGCTTCATATGTAATTCTAACCTGTTAACTATCACCCTGTCAGCCAGAGGAATTGTTAAAAGACTGATGGGTATTTTCTGTATTTTCCTTTCACTCACATAAGTGCAAACACTTGGCACTCACTTGCACATTGATACAATAGTGGATTACTGGATGCAG
>WBNQ01080398.1:28125-38534 GCA_013401375.1 Spizella passerina
TGTGTTTTCCTTTGGAATTTGAAATTTTCTGGAGTCTGTCTTGATCTCTGTGCAGCTGTTACTCTATGGGGAGAACTTGGGGAACCTTGGAATGTAATGGTCTCTAAGTTATTGAATATAAATAATATGTAAATTCATAACATAGAAATTATTTTTTTAAAAGTTCCTGGAGCTTTAATTATTTTTTAAAAAATCCCCCTTGTGTAAAATCCCTCCCTCCCCACAAAGCTAAGCCAAAATCTGTTCACTGTTGTCCAGAAACATCATGAATGTTGTCAAAGCACCAAATGATATTACACTTCCAAAAAGACAATCTTGGATGGTAAGAAAATGACAATAAAATTACATTAGGATTTTTTCAGACCTGAGCAAATTTCTGACTGACAATTGATTGAGTTTCATAAATGACAATTTCAGATTCAGTTCCTCCTTCCTTGTCATGCAGTATCTTGGATGTTTCATCATAGTCCTTGCTACAATAAAGCTGCTGGTAATCAGCACAAACAGAGCAGTAATAGATTGCCATAAATAAAATATACAGTGATTAAGCTTAAGATGAAAGCTCAAGCCATTTAAGATGCATGTATTACTTACAAAAATTCCTTTTACACTTTTCTTGGAATTAATTAGACAACTTATTGGACTAAAACAGTGCAGTATAGAATGAAAGGCTGTTGTAGAGTTACTAACCCCCACGTTCACAGTATCTTTGAGAGACAAGTCATAATAAAACATGTTGTATGATCATCAAAGATCTACTGAATAATAATTCCCTTTTCCAAGAAAATTGAGGGCTTTCAGGAAACTCTTAAAACATTTCTGCTTATGTGCATTTTATCTTTTTGGAATTACTCTGCAGTACTGAAGTGGTGCCAAAGAAAATAAAGCCCTGTTGGAGTTTGGGGTGACACAGCTGGTTTTAGGGCTCTGCAGTTTTAAGGGTGATTTAAAACATGTTCACACTGATTAAGCTGAACTTACCTTCAGGATATGACAGTTTACAGCAGCAGTTTTACCTAAAGCAAGGGTACACATGGCAAAAAGGTGTGTATAGAGTAGTCTAAACCATTCGTGCATTTTGCTTTGGCCTATCAAATTTGAATTAATTTCTACATCATTTTCCAGGGTCATTGAAGAGATTCCTGGTGAACAGTAACTTGTACACACTTGCCACTGGGTTTTTTTTTCCATTGAATAAGCTTATGTAAAATCAAAAATCTGTGTCATAAGACATAAGAGCTTTATTTAGTAATGTGAGGAGGATTTGAGCCTTGTAGCCTGTTTTATCAAGTTCCAAGGAACATAGAAAATCCAGATTGTGGTGAGAACTTGGAAACAAACAGTTTTGCAGACTTCCCATTAAAAGTGAACTAGCCAGCCAAATCAGGTTATTGCTTTCAAATATTGAATGCATTTCTCTGTAACCATCTTTGAATAAACCTCTGTCTCACAAGAGAGTTAGTGGAGCATTAAGGAGTAGGACTCCCTCAGTGAAGAGGAGGGAATTATAATTACAAAAGGACATTTTGATAGTGTTTTTCTGTACTGAGACAGATAAGTATAGTTTGCTAGCCTTATGAGCCAAGTCCTTGAGACTGCTTTATAACAGCCAGGCACTTCTGGAATTCAGGGAGAACAGAAGAGGCTAGTTCTTGCAAAACTGTAAAATTGGAGAAAAAGCCCTCAATTAGAACAAATAGCAATTTTCCTAGCCTAAGATTTTTAGCTTAGATAGGTATTATGATATTTATTATTATTACTATTATTATTATAACTCAAAGTCAACACCTCTACAATTTCTGCAGCTCCTTAGTGTTTCAGACCATTCCCCAACTTCAGGGACAACTTGATCACTCAGTAATTGCACACCTGAGAAAGAACATAGTTTTTTGTTGTCATATTATGTATTTATTGTCTGGTGATTAATATACTTAATAATTGGGAAAAAAAAAGGAATTACTGAAAAAATGGAAAAAATCCCCCACTTAATTCTAAAAAGATGAATTCTCATGCCTTTCTTGAATTGCATTTTTTAAAAATAATGATAAAGCTATGTTACTGAAAGACACAATTTGAAAATTACTTTTAATATATCCTTGTTTATTTCCTGTTATATTCTTAAATATTATTCTTTGGTCTTCCACTTCTTTTTCACAGGCTTATTCCTTCTATTTTTTCTACTTGCTCTGATTCAGAGTCTTCCACTGAAATGTTTTTCAAAATAGAGCCATCAGAAATTTCCAGTGGTTGTTTCCTAGCTGTTCTAGAGAGAGAGGTAAGCTATGAAAATAACCACTTAAAATAATTTCATAGGAGATGAGTAGTGCAACTTTCCAAGAATAACAAAATGGAGATTTGAAATAAAAATCCTGGCTGCTTTTTAGTTGTCTTAAGACCAAAAGACAGGTGAGTAGTTGAAATGTGCCACTTGTAGAATTGTATGCTGAACACAAGTTTAAAAGCTGTGCCTGTTGTGGAGCTCGTGATCAGAGCAGACCCTTGATCCAAGTTAGTGCCAGCAAGATCTAGAGGAAATACATTGCTGTTATCACACTTTGGAATGAAATGCACAGATTGATTAGACTCAGGATAAATGGTATCTAGTATATGTTATATGTGTCACCAAGATTTTCCGGTATCCAAGCAGCTGAAATCTTAATCCCTATGGGTCACTATTACAATTTGAATAAAATAGGTATGAATATGTTTCCTTCCCAAACTAAGGCATATGCAAATCTAGCTTGAAAGGCAGGAGACTTTTGCTGAGTAAATGGAAAAGTCTTTGCATGATTCCTGAGCCTTAAAGGGCTAGTTTGCATCTCTGAGCATCAACATTTTCCTCTTGTCTCTAAGAAAAACACATTTTTTCCACCAAAAGTGGAAGGGCTGTGGGGAAGAACTAATCCCAGTTTCATTGCAAATTAAAGATAGGAGATTGTGGTTATTTGTACCATTTTCTGTCATACTGCAATTACAGTGCTTGAAAGAAGCTTGCCTCTTGGATCAAGTTAGATTTTATTAAGAATAAGAGAATTACATATGAAAAGCCTTTCAAGTTACCTATTATTGCCCTCTTTCTTTACAATATTAAATATTTTAAACTTGGTCTGAGTTTTAGTTAATCATGCTGTGTGCATCTCTCTACCATATTGTCTCTCTCCAGAGAAACAAACACTTTTGTTGCAGGTAGTTAATGCAAGTAATTTTTTTGGGTCCAATTCTAATACAAAGAAGCAGTTGCTCCAATGGCCAATTTTTAGGTGATTCAGCAAATGAATGTTTTCCACAAAGTAGAAAACATGTATTTACAATTTAAACTGAAATTCCTTGTTTACAGAAACGTTCTTAGCTAGCTGTAAATAGTTTCTCTCCCATCGTTTCTCTTTATATACTTGGATGTTGAGCTGGTTCCTAGTTTGAGAGTTCCTTGCTTATGTATTATGAGCAAGAACTTTCATTACTGTGAAAATTATTCATGCTTAATGTTACTGAAATTTCCGTATTTTAGTAAGTATTTCTGATACACACACACAATGGATATTTTATTCATACAGGCACACTACAGAGCAGGTCAGTGTGGGAACATGTTGGTTTAGGCTGGGGTGGAGTTAATTTTCCTCACAGTGACTGGTGTGGAGCTGTGTTTTGGATTTGTGCTGCACACAGGGTTGATGACCTAGAAATGGTTTTGTTATCGCTGAGCGGGGCTTACCCAGAGCCAGGGCCCTTTGTGCTTTTCATGGTGCCCCACTGGTGAGGGCACTGGGGGTGTGTGGGAGGCTGGGAGGAGACAAAGCCAGGACAGGTGACCCAAACTGACCAAGGGGATCCCAGACCTTGTGAGATCGTGCTCAGCACATAAAGTGGGGGGGAAGCAGGAGGAAGGAAGGACTTTTGCAGTAATGGCACTGGTCCTCCCAGGGAACTACAATCTTTATCTTAACCCAGGAGTTCCCTAACTTTACTCTTCCATTTCCTTCCCTGATTCTGTTGGTGGGGGACTGAGCAAGCGGCCGCGTGGGGCTTGGCAACCAGCTTGGGTTAAACAGCTGGTTGCCAAGACAGACACACATCACAGAGCCCAGAACTGAGCTTCCCCTCTTTGGGTCAGTAGAGAAGAAAGCCTATGAAGGACAAATGCTCCAGTACCTCTTTACACAAGTCAAGTTCCTAGTTTTGTGAATAAATAGTTTGGCTAGTGACTTAAGTCCTTCTGCTAGATTCTGCTCTTTTCCTCATGGAGTAAATTCTGAGAAGCTCTGTATTGTGGCTTAGATTCACTGTTGTTTCCTGTGAAATTTTCAGAAAAAAGCGTCTGCTAAAGACATTTTGGCTTCTGCTGCAGCAAAAGCTCTACTAGATGGCATTGTTGAAGAAAAACCAAAAGAAGAGGTGAAAAAGCCGAAAGTAAAACAACGTAGGCGTAAGGCTGCTGCTGGTGACAGTAAGCCAAAAGCTGCAAAGCTCCCTCCCCGCCCAACTGCAGCTAAGGTTAAGGCTCCTGTGTCTAAAGCAGCCCATAAGATACAAGAAACACATGTGTGCCCCATATGCCCAAAAAGCCCAGCCAGTAAGGTGCAAAAAAACGATGCATGCTCCACAAAAGCAAAGACTGTGCAAGGGAAAAAAGCAGCCAGGGACACAGCACAAGAGACTGGGCAAGGGAAAAAAGCAGCCAGTGACACAGCACAGGAGACTGCAAGGGAAAAAAGCAGCAAGTGACACAGCACAGGAGACTGGGACAAGGGAAAAAAGCAGCCAGTGATACAGCACAGGAGACTGGGGCAAAGGAAGAAAGCAGCCAGTGACACACAGCAAAAGAATGTGCCCTGAACAGACAGCTGTGTTGAGCTGAAGAAATCTGTGAACCCTGATTGATACCCAGCACCAGTGAAAGTGCAGAAGCCAACATCTCATCTATCACCTCTGGGCAAGGTGTATGAGACAGACACCTGATCAAAAGGCATGCACAGAACAGAACAGGGATGTACTGAAGCCCACAACAATCACTTTGCCTTCATTGATGACACCATATGAAAGGCTGTAATGAAACAAACTCAGGGTATCAACTTAACTTGGCTTTCATGGCCAGACTGGAACACAGGGTCCACATGGTTGGATGTTTCCACCACCCTGGTCAAAAATGGTCAAGCCAACTTGGCTGTATGAACCTTCAGACTCTGCCCTCCCTTTGTAAAGAAGGTAAAGGTTCCTGTATCCTAATCAATAGTCTTAAATTACAGTATAAATTCATGCAAGGATAATCTGGCCTTAGGAAAGATATATTATGGGCTATGTATATAGAAATATCCATGCTTAGATAGTAACTTCTCATCCAGTAATCACACTTTAGGTGAATGGAGCTCAGCTGCCTAAGGCTGATAGGTTGTTGGGGGAAGTGAGGTCAAAAACCTATAGCCTCTTGCTATACAGTCTGAAGTGACAAGTTAAATTGTATACCCAACCCCTCACTGTATCTGAACCTGTACAGGTAATCAGTTTCAAATTGATGTTTTTAAAGTGAGACCGAATTTTTTAAAGTGGCTTTTCTTTACAAGTGCTAGATACTATTTTTGTGAGTTTCCACTTAAGACAGATGCATGGAAAATAAGCCTTGTGTTTTTAAAACTAGATGTGAACTTTTGTGCAGGAAACTGGCCAAGTGCATTAAAGCCCATGCACAGGTTTTCTAGTGTGTGTTCTCTTGGGTTCTTCTTAAGTGTGCATTGAAATACTAACAGTGAAAAATAGATCAAATATTCTCATGCTAAAAACACTGAATCGTCATCATAATGTCACATCAGACTATGTCATGGTTCATAACTGCTTTTTATCAATTTCTTAACATAAACAGTTCTTAGTTGAAAAGAGCTGCTACTGTCAAGGTAACATTTTTATAAATGTTACTGCTAGTCAGCTGAATAGTGACTGGACAAAGACTAGCTGCCTGTCTTTGGAAACAGCTGTGGGCTTCTAAGCTGCTCCCGTTTGCTAGCAAAGATAAAATAACTGTAAAACATCTACAAATGTCTTGTAATCTGAGTAGAGGATAAAAGGAGGCACAGAGATACTTTTATCAATAAACCTGANGGGGGGAAGCAGGAGGAAGGAAGGACTTTTGCAGTAATGGCACTGGTCCTCCCAGGGAACCACAATCTTTATCTTAACCCAGGAGTTCCCTAGCTTTACTCTTCCATTTCCTTCCCTGATTCTGTTGGTGGGGGACTGAGCAAGCGGCCGCGTGGGGCTTGGCAACCAGCTTGGGTTAAACAGCTGGTTGCCAAGACAGACACACATCACAGAGCCCAGAACTGAGCTTCCCCTCTTTGGGTCAGTAGAGAAGAAAGCCTATGAAGGACAAATGCTCCAGTACCTCTTTACACAAGTCAAGTTCCTAGTTTTGTGAATAAATAGTTTGGCTAGTGACTTAAGTCCTTCTGCTAGATTCTGCTCTTTTCCTCATGGAGTAAATTCTGAGAAGCTCTGTATTGTGGCTTAGATTCACTGTTGTTTCCTGTGAAATTTTCAGAAAAAAGCGTCTGCTAAAGACATTTTGGCTTCTGCTGCAGCAAAAGCTCTACTAGANAAAACCATCTAGGAGGAGGAGGGATTCTACATCTTGGATGGAAGGAATGGACACTATGGAGATTTTTTTTCCCAATATGCTTGTTAAATGCTTAAAATAAACTTAAGAGATTCTGCAGCTAAATAATGATATTTTTTAAAAAAATCAAGATCTGTATAATTCATTATGAAAGTTGAAATTACTTGTAAAACAACATACATGTGTCTAATTACAGAATTTCTGGGCTACTTACGTAATATGTGCCATGATGTCCCTCACTTGGCCTCATCTTGCTTTCAGGAATTTGCATTTTTGACACAGTATGGAGGTTAAACCAGTCAGAATCTTGATGGCTTACCAAGAATATCAGAGANATGGCATTGTTGAAGAAAAACCAAAAGAAGAGGTGAAAAAGCCGAAAGTAAAACAACGTAGGCGTAAGGCTGCTGCTGGTGACAGTAAGCCAAAAGCTGCAAAGCTCCCTCCCCGCCCAACTGCAGCTAAGGTTAAGGCTCCTGTGTCTAAAGCAGCCCATAAGATACAAGAAACACATGTGTGCCCCATATGCCCAAAAAGCCCAGCCAGTAAGGTGCAAAAAAACGATGCATGCNAGTGAATTTTTCAACTGCAGGTCAGCAGCTTACTTTGTAAGCATGGAACATCACATGGTGGCAACACCTGGGACTGACTTCAGATGGCTTGTAGGTAGATGCCTGTAACAGTCTTTTTTCAGTAAAACTGCATCTTATGTAACTATTTTTCTGTAATCCAGTTGTTTATTTGTCATTTTCAACTAGAAACTGTTGATTCAGCTTTCCAGATACAAAACTCCTCAGAGTACTGCTACTGCCTCTAAACCACCAGTATGTTTTTCCCTTCCCTCAACCACCATTCTGAACAAAATAATTTCACAGTTTCATGGAGCAGTAACAGGTGAGACAATCACTTTATGCAGCTAAATTTATTCTCAGAACAGATTACATTTAAATATGGAGAAGTGGTCAACAGCAGGGAAAATTGTCCTTTTTGTTGTCAGTCATGTACTTTAATGTAAGACTGGGCTCTGCTAATAAACAGTGTTGTGTTTCCTTCTGTCTCGCTGTTGTTAAATCAAACCTGCATGGGCTGATGGGACAGCACATGTGACAATGTGTTAATTAATGTGCCCAAGAAAGGAGTAATGCATTTGGGGGTAATGCTGAAATGCTGTGCCCATAATGGCTCTTGAAATGAGAATGTTCTCTTTTCCATGGGTGATGTACTAACACTTTTAGATTCCATGATGAATGATCTATGAAATGCTTGATAAAATTAAGAAATATAGAACCCTTAGTGACAGCCTGGGTGTGAGCTATTAGACACTCCACAATTTTTGTTCCTCTGCCACTGAAGGGCATAATATTTCTGTAGGTACAAGTGACTCTGCACAGGAAATATATCACTAAACCTTGTTTTATTGTGAATGGATTCTGTGCTATTCCTATGCTATTTTTGTCATTCCCAGTTAACCACCCTGTAGGTGGCCTCCATAGCCTTGCATCTCCCACACCTCCTTGCTCCCCTGTAAATGAAACAGTCAGTGGCTTAAATAAAACCTACAGCCAGCACTACAGATTTCAAAAGAAAGGCTTTTATCGATTAGTCATTGACTGTGAATATAAATCTCCTTGCTTCTGCAAGGGGGTGTGTTAATGACATGACTGACTGACACGTGATACCTCTAACTTACTACTTGCTTTGAAAAAAATTACAACATTAGCTTTGCTTTACATGATTCTTCTACAGACTTCAATAAAAATGTGACTATAAATAATTACAAAGCCTGCCTTTTTTTAGGCAACCTATAGTATACAGAGTGGAGAATGTTACAAGAGCACATCAGTAAAGACAATACATCAACATAATAAAGCAGGATATTTCAGTAAAAATAGAATAAATAAAATAAAAATATTTTAAGCTGTATTTAACAGGTTAAGTTAGAATATGGCATCAGACATACAAGGCATAGTGAACATGGCTGCCGGCCTACAGAATCACTAGGTATTATAAAAAATGCATAGATAACTGAAGGGTTGCTATAACATCAACTAGAACAATTGCAGTTGCTCAAAAACACACACACACCTCATACATACTGTTTTTGGCCATGGTAAAAAGAGCGTCTGAATGTATTGTGAAACAAAAGATAATAGGTTTTGCAATATTAGGCTCTGATTCTGCAAACACCTGGGTGTATATTAAATCTTTTGGAGAATTAGGAGTTCTACTGAAGCAAAAAGGCCACGTATAGTCAAATCATCAAGCACACTACTTAAATATTTGCAAAATCAACAGCATTTTGTTAACAGACATAAACCTCTTGAAACATACACTGGCGAGTGATGCACAGCTTTTCAAATACCCTNCACTGTCGTGTGGGACTTAACCAGTTTGACATACACGTCTGGATTTAGACCCATCCAGAGAAAATGTTATAACATCTCTGTTTTGTCTTCACCCACACCAGTCAGTGTTACTGGATCAGCAGTATCTTTTTAAGAAAGGATGTGAATGATATTACCCCAGCAGTGTAGGCAGCTGGCTCTTATTCATCTGATAAATATCCTTGCTTCACTGAATCAGTGAAATTTCTTACAGCATTTTAATCTGAGCCAGCTGTCCTATACAAAGACATCCCTCACCCTCTGCATATCCCTGTGAGCAATCCCTGCTCCTTGCCTGCTCCAGTAGTACAATGAACTCTGCTCTTATTTCTGAATAAACTTGTTAGGATAGATTCAGACCTGTACACATGCCATGTGTAGAACCAGAAAAAAAAATCTTATTTTATTTCAAAACCATCTAGGAGGAGGAGGGATTCTACATCTTGGATGGAAGGAATGGACACTATGGAGATTTTTTTTCCCAATATGCTTGTTAAATGCTTAAAATAAACTTAAGAGATTCTGCAGCTAAATAATGATATTTTTTAAAAAAATCAAGATCTGTATAATTCATTATGAAAGTTGAAATTACTTGTAAAACAACATACATGTGTCTAATTACAGAATTTCTGGGCTACTTACGTAATATGTGCCATGATGTCCCTCACTTGGCCTCATCTTGCTTTCAGGAATTTGCATTTTTGACACAGTATGGAGGTTAAACCAGTCAGAATCTTGATGGCTTACCAAGAATATCAGAGAGTGAATTTTTCAACTGCAGGTCAGCAGCTTACTTTGTAAGCATGGAACATCACATGGTGGCAACACCTGGGACTGACTTCAGATGGCTTGTAGGTAGATGCCTGTAACAGTCTTTTTTCAGTAAAACTGCATCTTATGTAACTATTTTTCTGTAATCCAGTTGTTTATTTGTCATTTTCAACTAGAAACTGTTGATTCAGCTTTCCAGATACAAAACTCCTCAGAGTACTGCTACTGCCTCTAAACCACCAGTATGTTTTTCCCTTCCCTCAACCACCATTCTGAACAAAATAATTTCACAGTTTCATGGAGCAGTAACAGGTGAGACAATCACTTTATGCAGCTAAATTTATTCTCAGAACAGATTACATTTAAATATGGAGAAGTGGTCAACAGCAGGGAAAATTGTCCTTTTTGTTGTCAGTCATGTACTTTAATGTAAGACTGGGCTCTGCTAATAAACAGTGTTGTGTTTCCTTCTGTCTCGCTGTTGTTAAATCAAACCTGCATGGGCTGATGGGACAGCACATGTGACAATGTGTTAATTAATGTGCCCAAGAAAGGAGTAATGCATTTGGGGGTAATGCTGAAATGCTGTGCCCATAATGGCTCTTGAAATGAGAATGTTCTCTTTTCCATGGGTGATGTACTAACACTTT
>WBNQ01080398.1:39148-70839 GCA_013401375.1 Spizella passerina
TCTACTGAAGCAAAAAGGCCACGTATAGTCAAATCATCAAGCACACTACTTAAATATTTGCAAAATCAACAGCATTTTGTTAACAGACATAAACCTCTTGAAACATACACTGGCGAGTGATGCACAGCTTTTCAAATACCCTTCTGTCTTCTCCTCAGCCCTGCCTGCAGTTGCATCCATTGCTAATGAAAGCTAACCAGATGTTCTAGCCTTGACAACACGGATGTAGAACCTTTACACTGCTGTTTGCTAAGTGTTGGTTTAGTTAAAGAGAGTCTGGATCTCTTGGGGAGAATCAGCACAGTGCAGATGGAATGAAAAAATTCCATTATACTGTTTAATTGCCAATCTCAAATCATGGCGTTGTCAGCAGGAACTTTAAAAAGATACTGTCAAAGTATTTAATTTAAAATAAAATAAAATAAAATATGAATCACTAGCACAAGGATGAACAAGGAAACTTTTAACTTCACAATCCTACCTAAGGGTACCTGTTAGCCACCACAGTTTGAGAGCAGTCATCCCTGGAAATATTCAAGACCAGGTTGGATGGACAGCTTTGGTGAAAAGTGTCCTCTGATAGGGTTTGGAATGAGATGACCTTTGAGGTCTCTTCCAAAGTTCTGTGATTCTCTGCTAGAAGGGAGTTTTACACTGCTCCTAGCAGGGTGGCTGGGATCAGGGCTGGGAACTACAGAAGCTATATGCAAGCTGCCATCCCCATGCATTGTGCTTGGCTCCGTGGTCAGTTCAGCCACAGGTGGGTTTATTTGCACCCCCTCCCCTCCAGCCCTCCCTGTGCACTCAGCATAAGCAGCTTCTCCAGCTGTGCAGGCAATAGAGGTGGTGCAAAGGAGGTGGCAAGAGTGTGAGCCTTGAGAGGGGAAAGAGCTGCTTCAGTGCCCGAGGTGCAGGATCGTGGTCATGAAGAGATCTGAGCTCCTCAGAAGATCAGCTCTTCAGGGGGTATTGTAGAAAGCTAAATTTAATTACAATAGTTGCATAGCCAGCCTTCACCTGACACTTGCTCATACATCACACTGAGTTTGGTAATGATTTTCCTGCATTTTTCAGCACAGAAATTTCTTGAATCATCATTATTTTCCTGTTGTGTTCCTAAGTTACTTCACCAGGTGTGGTCATTAATTTCTTCAAACAAGGAAATAAAAAAGAAAATAGTTTGTTTATAACAGTCTCTTGCATATTAAAATAAAAGAGCTATTGTAACAAGAACTTTGCAAATGCTCCTTTATCACAAGATTTGCAGACTTGGGAGACAGTTACAGTTTGGAACCTAGCTATAAATGGAGGCAAAACATTTTTAACACTAGTAAAACATAATGTTCCAAAATCTGTACCAATCTGCAGGTTTAGACAGAAGATGACAAAGGAAGAGACTGAAGATGCATGACTGCATTTTCAAAATCAGCCTGAGGTACAATTTTGAGGGCAATGCTGGGCTGATTTTGAGGGTCTGCAGGTGTGTACAGCAAATCAAACAGATAAAGTCTTTGGAGCAAAAGCAGTGAAATCCAATTGTACTACCTGAAACACTACCCTGTTAAAAAACAACTCTCTTCTTATTTTGTTACAAGAGCATTGAAAGTAAAATAAATTTCAGGAAGTTTTTTAAATAACAAGAAATGTAATTGTTCTTCTTCTGGCATGCTAAGTATTCAGCAACAAACTCCAAGGGGAAGGGGGAATTATGCAACCAGACACTGAACTGAACATTTCATCAAACACTTGTATAGAAAAGGTATGGAATAGTTTAGTCTCTATAACAGTTGTAAGAGAATAAAATCACTAACTACTTCTTATTCATGGTTGGTTTGAGCCCTCCATGAAACAAATTATTTTTGATGAATTAATGATAGATTTAGGAGAATAAATTTAACAGCCAGCAGTTGAATTTGTATGTTTAAAGCTTAAAAGCTTCACTGGATCACCCTGCAACTCAATTACTGAAAACACTTCTGTATTTTTCATCATTGGTTTGGTTTTAAACAAAATTCTTCTGTAAGACCATAATGTGTAACCAGAAGATGACATAATGACACTACGATTCAAAAACATGTCAGGGAAATGTTAAAGTAGTAGCTAGACCAATGCTGACAAACAATAAAACTAACAGGTGCAGTTCTGTAAAAAATAAAACTTGGTATTTAATCTACAGTAATTCAATGGTAGCTAATACTTGATAACTATTCCAGTGTTGAAAACAGAGCAAAGTGCTGTAGGATTGGTTTATGACAAATCCAGCTCAAGAAGGTGAAATTTTTAACTCAGGCATCATTCACTCCAAGGACTTTAGCACGAGTTCACTGGGAGGGACGTGGCCATATTCTCTTTTTTGTGTGAGTTTAGGTAATGTTCATGTATTTACAATCAAACAGACCTTCCATTGCCCATGATGTAACTCACTGACAGCAAAAAAATTATTCATGCTTCTTTTCATATCAGGCGATGGTGGCAGGAAGGAGAGAACATGCTTGTGTAACCTTGTTTCCATAGGGGTGAATTCTCTGAAGAGAAAGCATCAGCAGCTGCAATGGAAGGGCAGACACGGTCTGTGCATTGGCCTCAGTTCAGTCACTTGGTGGGAGACCCTTCTCTCTGAAGCAGCTATGGCATCTCGGGCACCGGACGTTTCTGTTTCAAAGTGTCAATGAGGGACAAGACTCCTCTTTTCACGTTGGTGGTGACTCTTCTGGTCACCGAGTCTGCGGGCGGCGGCGGCGGCCGGACTTTCTGTGAGGGAGGTCTGGCTACCAAGCACTTCTGATACCGTAACTGCAACAGAGCAAAGCCACTCTGAAACCATTTCTGCAGCAAGGAACTTCCTGACCATTTCAAATACACTTCTGTATTTTCTCATTAGTCAAACATCTGCTTTGGCTGTGACAAAAAGCTCAGCTGAAGTAATGGGAAATTGGTCTGTCAATGTTTGGGCAGAAACTGTCCATTAGCACACAACAACTATGGGTATAAATCATATAAATACCCATTTGAAAACTGAAAAGTAAGTTTTCTGGGTTCAGTTACTCTTGAAAAAAGATTATTTTCTGGATTTCGTAACATAAATCCAAGCAAAATATTTTTTTGGCATTAGATAATTTGTGTAGTGAAAGAAAAGATTTCTAATTTACATAGATGCTGCAGAGGTTAGGAGAGAAAATAATTAAAGGGGCATTGTTCACTAAACTGGTGCTTCAAACATTAAAATGTTTGGATTTAAATTGATTAAATATTTAATTGATTAAATCATAATATTAATTCCTATTTCTGTCTTTCTTTTCTCTGTCTTGAAATGAATATCATTACAAATTTGAAAAAATGCAAATTTATGGAGGCAGTGAAAATAAAAAGTGCTATTAGATGCCTTTGAAGAAGCTCACTTACCATACAAGCAGCCTGAACAGCTTCTGATACATTGCCTGCATTAGGTTCACACCAAAAAACGTGGCACTCAAAGTGCTGGTTCCCCGTGTCCATAATGAAGGCGAAGGTGTGGATGTCCTTGCCCACCCCCATGAAGGACAGGAACCGCACGCGACACTCCACCATCACCTCCTCTTCATTCTGCTCAGGAACCAAAGGGTTCAGCATTACTGCTGCATGCTCTGTGGAACTTTCAGTTTTGATTAAATGGGAGGATATCCTGATACATTATTGTAATTCCTTCTTATCTATCTGCATGACCCAAGCATGCTCAGGCCTGGGCTGGATCTCCCCCTCTAGGCTGCCACTGAGGCTTTGAGCGTTACCACAAAATTTTAAAATGTTGCACACTTTGGAAGCTGCTTGTTTTGTNACCTAGCTATAAATGGAGGCAAAACATTTTTAACACTAGTAAAACATAATGTTCCAAAATCTGTACCAATCTGCAGGTTTAGACAGAAGATGACAAAGGAAGAGACTGAAGATGCATGACTGCATTTTCAAAATCAGCCTGAGGTACAATTTTGAGGGCAATGCTGGGCTGATTTTGAGGGTCTGCAGGTGTGTACAGCAAATCAATCAGATAAAGTCTTTGGAGCAAAAGCAGTGAAATCCAATTGTACTACCTGAAACACTACCCTGTTAAAAAACAACTCTCTTCTTATTTTGTTACAAGAGCATTGAAAGTAAAATAAATTTCAGGAAGTTTTTTAAATAACAAGAAATGTAATTGTTCTTCTTCTGGCATGCTAAGTATTCAGCAACAAACTCCAAGGGGAAGGGGGAATTATGCAACCAGACACTGAACTGAACATTTCATCAAACACTTGTATAGAAAAGGTATGGAATAGTTTAGTCTCTATAACAGTTGTAAGAGAATAAAATCACTAACTACTTCTTATTCATGGTTGGTTTGAGCCCTCCATGAAACAAATTATTTTTGATGAATTAATGATAGATTTAGGAGAATAAATTTAACAGCCAGCAGTTGAATTTGTATGTTTAAAGCTTAAAAGCTTCACTGGATCACCCTGCAACTCAGTTACTGAAAACACTTCTGTATTTTTCATCATTGGTTTGGTTTTAAACAAAATTCTTCTGTAAGACCATAATGTGTAACCAGAAGATGACATAATGACACTACGATTCAAAAACATGTCAGGGAAATGTTAAAGTAGTAGCTAGACCAATGCTGACAAACAATAAAACTAACAGGTGCAGTTCTGTAAAAAATAAAACTTGGTATTTAATCTACAGTAATTCAATGGTAGCTAATACTTGATAACTATTCCAGTGTTGAAAACAGAGCAAAGTGCTGCAGGATTGGTTTATGACAAATCCAGCTCAAGAAGGTGAAATTTTTAACTCAGGCATCATTCACTCCAAGGACTTTAGCACGAGTTCACTGGGAGGGACGTGGCCATATTCTCTTTTTTGTGTGAGTTTAGGTAATGTTCATGTATTTACAATCAAACAGACCTTCCATTGCCCATGATGTAACTCACTGACAGCAAAAAAATTATTCATGCTTCTTTTCATATCAGGCGATGGTGGCAGGAAGGAGAGAACATGCTTGTGTAACCTTGTTTCCATAGGGGTGAATTCTCTGAAGAGAAAGCATCAGCAGCTGCAATGGAAGGGCAGACACGGTCTGTTCATTGGCCTCAGTTCAGTCCCTTGGTGGGAGACCCTTCTCTCTGAAGCAGCTATGGCATCTCGGGCACCGGACGTTTCTGTTTCAAAGTGTCAATGAGGGACAAGACTCCTCTTTTCACGTTGGTGGTGACTCTTCTGGTCACCGAGTCTGCGGGCGGCGGCGGCGGCCGGACTTTCTGTGAGGGAGGTCTGGCTACCAAGCACTTCTGATACCGTAACTGCAACAGAGCAAAGCCACTCTGAAACCATTTCTGCAGCAAGGAACTTCCTGACCATTTCAAATACACTTCTGTATTTTCTCATTAGTCAAACATCTGCTTTGGCTGTGACAAAAAGCTCAGCTGAAGTAATGGGAAATTGGTCTGTCAATGTTTGGGCAGAAACTGTCCATTAGCACACAACAACTATGGGTATAAATCATATAAATACCCATTTGAAAACTGAAAAGTAAGTTTTCTGGGTTCAGTTACTCTTGAAAAAAGATTATTTTCTGGATTTCGTAACATAAATCCAAGCAAAATATTTTTTTGGCATTAGATAATTTGTGTAGTGAAAGAAAAGATTTCTAATTTACATAGATGCTGCAGAGGTTAGGAGAGAAAATAATTAAAGGGGCATTGTTCACTAAACTGGTGCTTCAAACATTAAAATGTTTGGATTTAAATTGATTAAATATTTAATTGATTAAATCATAATATTAATTCCTATTTCTGTCTTTCTTTTCTCTGTCTTGAAATGAATATCATTACAAATTTGAAAAAATGCAAATTTATGGAGGCAGTGAAAATAAAAAGTGCTATTAGATGCCTTTGAAGAAGCTCACTTACCATACAAGCAGCCTGAACAGCTTCTGATACATTGCCTGCATTAGGTTCACACCAAAAAACGTGGCACTCAAAGTGCTGGTTCCCCGTGTCCATAATGAAGGCGAAGGTGTGGATGTCCTTGCCCACCCCCATGAAGGACAGGAACCGCACGCGACACTCCACCATCACCTCCTCTTCATTCTGCTCAGGAACCAAAGGGTTCAGCATTACTGCTGCATGCTCTGTGGAACTTTCAGTTTTGATTAAATGGGAGGATATCCTGATACATTATTGTAATTCCTTCTTATCTATCTGCATGATCCAAGCATGCTCAGGCCTGGGCTGGATCTCCCCCTCTAGGCTGCCACTGAGGCTTTGAGCGTTACCACAAAATTTTAAAATGTTGCACACTTTGGAAGCTGCTTGTTTTGTAAAGAAACCAACAACATGGGTATAATGACTCCTAACTATGCTCCTCTATCACTGGTATGTTATAGAGATGTTGGTTTATATATGTCATCAAAAGACATATATAAAATACAGCATTAGTAAGTCTCACTGTATTAAACTCTATGGAAAATGCTCTACATTTTCTTCTGTAACACAGAATTCCATCTTACTCTTGGCATCTACACCAAGAGTAAGGCAAATGCAGTTTGGAATTTAGGATTGCTACTACTTTGGGCTTAACCTACAACATTTTAGGCTCAAAATTCCTAGAAAGGAAAACACTGAATTTAATTATCTAATGGATATTTATGGTAATTTATTTCTGAGAACATGCTTGGAATGATAAATAAAACTGGAGCTGATATGAGCAGTAATAGCCTCTGCAGATTCTGGAAAGAAATAAAATGCAAAATAAACAAATGAATTTTAGTTTAAATTAATCCTACTAGCATTTCTGTATTCCTGGATTTCAACACTCATATAATTTTAATTGTGTTTTAAAGAACAGAGTCTGCCTTACTCTTTCATTGATGACTGTGACAGTAGCATCAGCAACGTTCATGGTAACTGGCAACCAGTCATCTTTGCTAGAGGAAGCCATTAGACTTTCAATGGCACTGTTCAGAGTATCCATTCCTAAAAAAGAATAAAATGCAACACTGAAAAATAATATATACATAAAAAACAGCAGATTTTTTTATCTTTACACAGCAGTATAGAAAACAGATTGTTTTGGATTTCTTATTCAAGTTAATTTGATAATGGAAGAAGGTTTTGTGAAGTTGTATTTCTCCACCTGGAAGAGCAAAGCAGGTGCCTCTGGCTTACAAAAATCCAGGGTAGCATCTTGTTTAGCTTTTGTACTGTTTCAGTTCTTTAGGGCCCTTCTCATTAGTAGCAGAGCTCGCATTCAGAAAAAGCTGTAGAAAGAAACTCTGCCTTCTTGGCAGCTCCTAAAATACCCTGTTTGCAAAACACATGTTCATGTGATGCCCTGAATATTGGATGTCTTCATGCCTGATTCATGTGACTGAAACAGAAGAGGTGCTACCCTCCAGAAGTCATGCATTGGCAGTTGATGAGCCATTAGAGTTTAAGCAAGGAACTTTGGAATTCAAGTGTTACATACCCACAGGTTTTGCTACAGGTAGCATGCCCAGGTACTGGACGTGAAACTTCTGTACCAGTTCTGTCTTTGGTGTTGGGAAATCTACTGCATGGGAACAAAAGTCAATTTCTGTTAATCAGCATTCACAGCAGAAAAAAGCACTTTTATTTCATCAGTAACATAAAACTGTTTACCCATTAATTGTACTCTGAAGGTATTGCATTGATTTAAAGAAATTTTTATTCTTTCTAACAAGAACAAGCCTCAATAATTTCTAAAGGAATTTTTGGTCTATGCTAAGCATAGAATCACATTATAATGCTGGCATATTAAACCACAGAAAATATGGGTCTCTGAGATGTATAGACCTAAGTTTCACTACAACAACTATGTAAAATCTGCTTTAATACCATCCTTGCTAATATGTTAAACACAGTCTCCAAGTAATCAATACTACTGCCTGAACAGAACACATTACACAGACCATTGCACAAACTGATGTATGGATTAGGAGCAAGATATTCAGTGCAAACTGGTGGATCCAGAGGCATATAATTTTTGCTGTAAAGCTAATACAAAGTTTGTTTGTTCTCCTGGAATAGTTTCAAAACAGCAGCTACTAAGATGTGACAAGAGCACACAAAGGCAACTTCCTTCTACCATGCAGTAAAGTGTGCAAAAGCTGGATGACATCCCAGCACTTGCACCCTTGCCTCAGAAGCTGCTAACATAGATGCTGAAACCTAGGAGGAGTACTCCTATGGCACATCTGAATCCAAGTGAGTAACTGGAGTATATTCTGGTTTTAAGGAAGATTTGGCCAGCTGGTCCAGTCTCAAGTCAGGAGGTATTTTGATTTGAAAAAGACAAAATCCTGAGTAGCCACATGTAAGTATGACTGTGTTTGAAACACTTGCATTTCAAAATAAAAGAGGAAATGCATGAGTTGACATAACTGAGCAGGACTCCATAACTGTCACCATTACCAAGAAAAATACTTAAAGTAACACAGGAACAGATTACAATCAGTCAGATACATTAATTATAGATTAATGATATAATAGATTTTATTACAGATACATCAGGATACACTCCTGACTTCTCCACCTGACATGCTCCATTTTTGTCAAAATCTGCATCAGAAATAACACTTATCTAAACCAGGACCATCCTGAGGGGGATACTAGCTGTAACACACAGTACCTTGCAGAGGAACATCAAGGGTGACATTTGTCCTGTCTTGCAATGAGCTGCAAGCCATAGCTTTAGCATTTTTCCGTTCAGCCATAATCTGAAGAAGACAGTGATAATACAGCATTAAAAAAAAAAAACCAAANAATAACACCATTCAAACTAGGTCTGATTTATTTATGGAGTTTAACATCATTGTTTATTATTAACTGAACCTCTGTGTTCTTTTTCCATTTTGAACCTGCAGCTTCTTTATTATTCAGGAAAGCCTTTGGCCTCTACACACACTTGTCAAATCAAAAGCAGATCTCATCCTCCTCAAATGTAAATGCCCACTCTCCCATAATTCCCATCCATTTGCATCCTTTCCCTTACAAATTCTCTACACTGTTTCTTGTTGCCAGTTATATAAACTAAACTAGCACTGCACACAACTGCTGATTACATGTATAAGGCTCAGGGACCTCGGAACAGACAAATGCAGCTGATTTTAAATCCACTTGCCTTTGAGCAGATTTCGTGTAAACTTGTAGCAATGGCTTTTGCAGGTGTGTCACATCGAAACACATGACATTTCAGAATTCTGGTGTCCTTGTCTCTTGCCACGTAAGCAAAGTCTCTGTGTAAACAAGATAAATGGACACAAAACATTAAAATCAGTTGTATTTCCAAAACTGCAAGTCCTACTTCAGCTTAACAGGTGTATATCTCAGCTCTTAAGGTACAAAATACATACCTTCCACAAAGCATGTCTACAAATGTAGTAAACTGCTTACCCATGAAACATATATTTAATCTATATAATTCAAAACCTTAATCTATATAATTCAGAAGCTCATTTCGGTTTCCTAACCATGCAACTTACTCAAGTTACAACCTGTAATTCCAAATGCAATTGTAAATAAACAGCAAAATTTACTCAAATATGTTACTGAAGATGAAGTAGAGATTAAGATAGAAACCATATGCAGCTCTTAACTGCTAGAAAACCCCAAGAAATAGCACACAACACTGTAGCCAGAAAAAAGTCATATTTCAAAGGACTGTATAAAGTGTTTAAAATATGCAGATAGTAATTAGAGATCTGGTTGCATAAGGGAGATGTGAACCTGCTGAGCTTTGCTCACACTAATTGCCCTAAATTTCTGACCTTATTTTTTCAAAAGTTAAATAAAGCTGCCCTACAAAAGGGATTTTTGTACTGTACTGGCTGGCTAGTCACCACAGCACATACAGCTTTCTAGCATGGATGAAGGAAGTGCCATGACTAGGTTTATTTGTTCTCAGGCTCCTTAGGAGTTGGAGCTCTTCTGAGACAGTCCAAGTGACACAGCTGAGCCAGAAAGAAGCCTGGCTTTGCCCAGCTGCCATCCTTGCTACACCAGACTCTCTCTTTGCTGGTCTTGCATCTCTGCTTTTTCATGTCCTCCAAGCACCACAGCTCATTCCTACTTTCTGTCCCTCTTGCTACCTTCAGATTTCTCTGGGACTTTGCTCCAGCCTCTTATGCCTGAAATCCCTTTTCAGTGTTTTTCTATTTTACATATAAATAATTACCAGCAAAGCTCTCAGTGGTGAAGAGATAGGAGGGATATTCCTAAGCCACAGGCCTAGTACAAACTAAAGTATTTCTGTATATAAAAGTCTGTAAATATTCTGAGCAGGGTTTAATGTACCATGGATGGCCAATTTTAAAATTCATTTTATATGCTCCAGGAATTGAAGAATTTTACACTGAAGCTATCCAGGGAGAATCAGAGACTGTGGCAAATGGATTTCTGGCCTTCCTGCTCTGTACAAGACACAGACCCTGTCCTGCAGTTAAGTACTGTGCCTGTACCTAATTGAATGGCAGATTTTGCTCTTCATGAGCCCTTGCAATACAAGGGCTGCTCAGTAACAGGTACAGGTGGTTGCTCCATCTAAGAGCTTTGCAACCTGAAGCCTGATGAGTAATATTTAAAAAACCCCCAAGCTACACAAAACTGTCAGAGCACGAGATCTGAAAGCAATTGCACACGACAGCACCAAGCAGAAACACAGTGGAGCTGGGGACCCTCTCCATCCCCCTGCATGCCAGCCTGCAGTGGTGGCACACATCAGGGCACACAGGGGCAGGAGGCAGTGGGGCAGCACATTCCCCCTGAGCCCCTCCTGCATGGAGAATGGGCTGCCCTGGCTGTCTCTGGCTGCAGCACTGCCCTGGCAGCACGGGAGACACAGCAATCCTTTGGGACAGCTTTACCCAACTGATCGTGACCTGCAGGACAAACCACACAGCAGTAATCCAGGCAGGTGCTGTCTGTTACAGAAGATGCCCCAAGGCTTCCTCCCCAAGTCCCTTGGCCACAAGAGCTTTTTGCGTGTTGTTCCTTTTTTCTGTACTGCAAGATGCTGAGTTTCAGCTGGAATCTTGCTCCTGGAAAAAGACTGGTGCTTTTGGCTTGTCTGGACATGTGCCAAGCCTTGCTTTAGAATGGTTTCCTCCTCACTTAACTCAGCAAAAGCAGGCTGGAGACTCCTAGCTGGAATCCAAAGAAGAGGGTGTGGATCACCTGCAGCCTATGAAAAACTTGCAGCTAAGGGGAAAAACAAGAAACAAGGTGCCATATAAAATCCTCCTGGGACTGGTGGTGGGTGTTGGGAAGGAGCTGCCAGGACCACCTGGCCCACACCTCAGTGCTGCATGCAAGGCTTGTGTCCTGCCCCTCCAGCCTCTGTAAATATTTCTGCTTGTGATGGTATGCAGTCATTAATAAGGCTGTGTAACACAATTACAGAAATAAATGAAACACCAGGCTGCAGAGCAGTTTCAGGCGCTGAGAGCCAATAAAACCCTGGTGGTGGTGTTGCAGACTCACACACCAGAGTTTCACCTGAAGTACCTGAACAGCTTGAACAAAGTAATCCAGCTAATCACACTCATGGATTGTGAATATACATAAAGCTTCAGATGATCAGGGCCTGCATCTACTGAGACGAAGTATGAAATGTGAATTCTTCTAAACCTGTGTGAATTCTTCTAAACCCACATCACACTCAGCCCTGCCAGCACCATCTGTTTTCCAACCATCAATCAAAATTAGCACACAAACCATGCTTCCCCCTTCTGGCATGCACAGACAGTAGCACTGATGCCATGAATCCATGGAAGTCACCCAGATGCTTGCACAAGCGGCCCTACATGGCAGCCCAGCAGCCAAGACCTGGGGATGGGCACTGGCTGGTGGCAGCTGGCTCCTCCCCTGCCAGCAGGAGCCTTGCAGCCCTGCTTCGGGCATTTCTGGGCACCCAGAGAGCAGAGCTCCATGGTTTGTCTTGGAGAAGAAAGGCATGGCTTTCTGAGGATTTCAGAGTATCTGCTTCCTAAGCAACAATAAAACTTAGGAATGTTTCCCTACGATGGAACAGCTTCTTTTTTGTTCAAAGCCTTGAATCCCAAGTAAGGCAGAAGACCAACCAGTTTCTCATTATTCCTCCACTTCAGATCCCTTCTGGGTTGCTTCATCTATAAACCTTCATATAAACCAGCAGCTCACTCGAAGCTGATTAACATTTAAGTGAGATTTATGTGCAACAGGCCCCTGGGATAATGAAGAAGTGCCGAGCAACGTGTTTGCAATAGAAATAAGCAAAAAAAGAAATTAAATAGCCATTATAAAGCCCACAGCTGGTCAGGGAGCCAGCACAGGGTTAACATCACATCTCATCCAGCTGGATGAGTCTCTGTCTCCACAGGGGTGTGCACATGAAATCAGTGGGATCTGAATGACAGCTCCTAGAACAATTTCATTCCGTGTCAGTGGGGAGAGCAGCAAGGTGTTTAGTGGGAGAATGATGTTGCAAACAAAGCTGTATACTCTTGAAATATTATAACAGAAGTGCAACACTTCAATTGATACAGGATTATAGAGAAGTGCTGCATAGAGGGTAATTTTAAATTTAAAAAAAATCATTTGCACACATACTACATCATCCACTAAAAATGTTCCAGTTATAGGAACTGGAAATAAATCAGTAAACTGGAAAAAAGCTAGAAAAAGAAAAAAATAGATAAGAATTACTTTGTGTAAGAGTGGGCAAGACTGGTTCTGCTAAACAGTAAAAATTGTAGTAATTTATTTTGAAAGAATACAGAACTAGAGAAAGACATTTTAAAAAGCAATTTTGAGAGTTGAAAAGACAATGTAAGGTACTAAGTAGAAGGGAATTAAATCTCTATTTGCTCTTTTACTCTCTTTAATTGGCAAATGCCTACAGTCATTGACAAAACCTTAGATAATCATACCTATTTAACACCTGGCTAAGCATCACTTAGCTGCTCAACCTTGGATGAATATAATCACATTAAAAGCAATTTATGCTAATGCTGTCCTGTTTGAGTAGCAGTTATAACCATTTGCCACTATTAGGGTAAAGTCCTAGGAGGCATCCCAATTAAGTACAGCCTAGAAGAGTAGCACATCCTCCATTATCTTCTCACATTAAACTTATTTCTTCAAAAGACTGTAGAAGAATGTAGAATTGCATGAATCCTTTTGGTTAAAAACCCCTAACATTCTAGCCTTAAAGTATGAAATAAAAATTTTTACTCTTCTCCATAAAATTAAATTGCTGCTATTTAAAACACCTACATTAAAATGATACACATGCAGGAAAATGTACATTTCCTTCCAGATTTATGTATTACAAATTGTAACAAGAATCCTTGAACCACAAAATTATATTCTCTGGGTTTGTCTTAAAATTGATTGAAATTCATCCAGAATAGCCTAGAGGAGATGATTTCTCTGTACTGGTGTACAGACTTCTGTGACTGCAGGGTCAGGGAACAGATACCCCAGGCTGTGGGGAAATCATCTCCTGAGCCTGTAACTTCCAGGCTTCACCTTGCTTTCCTGCAAACAGCTCACCAGAGACTTATGAAAGCAGGGGACACAAAGGGAGAGCATCAGAGCATCACCTCTAGTGCAGAGCAGGGTCAGAGGCACCTGGCAGGGGGCTGCCATTCCCTGTCAAGGCTTGAATGTCCATGGGAGCAGAGGAGGAGAAAAGCAAGAGAAGGGAGAGGAGGCAGGTGATAAAAGCAGGTAAATGTAATGCCATCAGGACCATCCTCAGGGGGGTTTTTCCATGGCACACAAATATTCTAGTATCATGAATGGCAGATTAGATGAGGTGCAGGAAACCCTGCAGTAATATGTATGTTAGAAATTACAGATCCTCTGCATTAACATTTCAGGATTTTTATCCAGGCTTCTTCTTCTTATTGCTCCATAGGAGAAAGGAGAATGGCTTATGGCTGAAATAATGTTTGTGACTCTGTTCAGTTCACTTGTCTTTTTATTATGGTCCCACCAAGGAACTTGCAAAGTTAGGGAGAAAAAATCCAAAGGTAAGAAAATGATAATTAGATGAAACAAGCAGCATTCACAACACTGCAAAATGTGTTTGTAAAAGATTTACTGAAGACCTTTCAACTACCAGATACCAGACAGATACCAAGTGAAAACACTGCTTCCCTTCCACCTGTTCCAAATGAAACTCACAGCCCCTTCTTCAGGTGAATATACAGCCAACACTGTGGAATCAAATCCTGGAGGAGGAGGAAGAAAAATAACTATTCCCAAGAGTCTTCTCCTTCCCATTTCTGTTATACAGTAGCCACATGTACCCTTCTCCCCTCAGTGATGAGAGCTGGAAGTGATGTGGGAGAGAAAGAATTTTGCCTGTGTTTCTGACAGTTGCTGGAAATCCTAAACACACATTAAAACCTTCCCTTTTTCTTCACTCCAAGTGCTTCACCTCACAGAGCTCCTCCCCCTCTTTAGCTACTCTCCAGCTACCGCACACTCGGCCACCATAACGTTACCCTGGTGATGAATTTTGGATCCAAGCAGTTAAAATGCCCTCCCCAAGAAGAGGGAGGGAGACTTTTGGGACACTTTTCTTATTTTAGTTTTTACACAATTTGAAAATTGATTTCCTTGCAGCAAAACATCAGTTCTGCATTTAAATAAATTCTCCTCAAATGGTCTGGCATTCACAGAATGTAGCTTGTTTTTCTAATTCAAGCATAAAGTTTGTAGGGCAAATTATCCCCTGCTGAAAGGCTGTTTGCTTCGTTCCTTGATAATGTCACTTGCTAACTCTGAAGGAGGAGCTTTGGCTACTTTGTGTGATTCTCAGAGGCTTTAATCTGGCAGCTCTAAAACTCACAGCTGCCGGGTTTTCTTTGATGTCTTATCATCACCACAGTTCTGCGTGCTTCCAAAATTTGTTCAAACCCTCTCAGAGCTGATAGGTCTGATACCCAGCTCAGCCCCTCAGATCCCAGTGCTTCCAAGCCTGAAGCATTTGCACGACTTTCACTCCAATTTCCTTCCTGCAGCCTGATCTTAGGCAGCTGCAAAAGCTGGTCCTGGATGGGCTTTCAGGGTGTCAGTGCTGCCTGCCACCTCCTCCTGTGCCCAGGGGACAGGAGCCCTGCCAGCCTCAGCACCACTGCCTCACCAGCATGCAAGGTGGCTCTGAGATGTTACAAACCATTTCCCTCTCTACACCAAGGGTTTTATTCTATTCCTGCAAAGGGCCACAGGTTTGCATCAGCTGGAGTCATGGCAAAGTGCAATTCTCCAGATCCATGAGCTCTGTTAGCACAGTGACAATAGTACAGATTGTAAATGTATGTGCCATGTTGGTCCTCCTTCTCAGCCTCACCTCACAATCTCATGGCCAAAGCACCACCATCATGGCAAGGAGGAGTCTGTCCCATGTGCCATGGTCACCACCAAGGGGGTGCCCTGGGAACAGAGCTCCTGCAGGCCTGGCAGCCCAAGGAGGCTCAGACAGCTGGGGCCTGGGCTCAGACAGGGCTCACTGCTGCTCACCCACTGCTACACAGGCATGGCAAACTCAAAAGTCAGTCAGTAGCTCAGACCTCTGCTTGTTTTATAGATGGATTGAACAAAGACAGAATTTCTGGGACAGATGGTATGAAAAATCACTGGCCACTGACTTGGTCAACACAGATTTTTCAGGGTGTTATGTTGGTATTTTCCTTAACTACTCCACAATAACTTTGAAATGTGCATGGGCAGGAGGCTGCCTTCCTACCCTTGTGCAGCAGTTTTCAAAGAAAAGGCACACAAATGAGGTAGTTTGTCAAGGCCATTATAGTTGCTGCTTTTCCCTGGAAGCATTGTAAAGTGGTGCTTTAACTCCTCAGGATGGCCAGCGTGATGAATCCTGAATTTCCTTTAAGTAAATGAATGTGTTATTATGCCTGTGAACCTCTGAACAGTCTCTTTGCAGCAGATCCTGTAAATTTGACTTTGACAAATTAGTATTTAGATATTTTTGACAACGCTTCTGTCTTCCAGATCTAATTGGAAGTCACAGGCTTTTGTTTAAAAGGAATATTTAAAGATTTAATAAGGAAATACATCAAGTTGAGATGCTCAAAGCTCTATAACTGATTTAACTGAAGACAGAAGACTACAGCAGAATAGTTAATTTCTCCAGTGTGATTTGTTTTATAAGCAAGGCCTCCTAGTTCTCCTTTGTTCTTTATTATTCAGACAGAGAACACAGCAGTTGTGCACAGACACTACACACCAATCTGCTTGAAGCACACTTTTGCCAGTGCTAGGCTGGAGGCATCATTGCTCTTCACATGCATGAAACCTACATTAGATTGCAAAGCCATAATCAAGAAAGTTCAAATATTTCCCTAGGCCAACACTGCCTGAAGAATTGATTGAAAAAAAAAAAAGTCAGGCCTGGAAACCATTCTCATTATATTCCACAAAGCAAACACAAGGAATGGTGTGCATCTCTAAACCACATTCCTTCCACCCAGTCCCACTTTCAAGATTTTGCAATTTAGAAGAGCAAACAAACCCCAGATCTCATCTGAGGGATGCAATTCTATTGCTGAGAGCCTTTGGAGTGGCTGCAGCCCTTGTGCTGCAAAGCACCTGACTACAATGCCTTAGTGTCTGTGCTGCCATGAAACAGGAAGCATTGTGGAGAATTCCAAACGATCCCTTTGTACATCCAAACAAATCAAACCGACTGGGGACAACTTTTCTTCAAACTTAAAATACAGGCAAGCAACCCAGACAGACTGGAAACAAATACCAAAATAGAAATAAACATTTACTTTTTCAAATCTTGCTAAACTTAGCTCTAAATCCCCTGCTCTCAGGATCATTTTTTAAAAATTTTTAAAATAAAAGTTGAGATTTTAACACTGTCTTGTATATCAGATTCTAGAAAACATCATCATCTGAATTTAATCCCAAGACTAGAAGCAAATACCAAAACCCACTGCCTGTTCTATTATTAGAGGGTTTGGGGCCTGAGGAAAAAAAACCTCAAAACAACCAACAGCCAGGATCAATTGGACAATTCTGTTATAACAGCAAATTGAAAAGGTGACAGATATGAATTTATTCACTTAAGTTGAGCTTCTGTTCACTGGTACAAGCAAACCAATACAACATTTTTCAGTGCATGCCAGAAGGATAAACACAAAAATGGAAAAATGAAAATAATTTACCTCTCTCTGAATCCAGGGAAGCATGAAGAAACAGAAAGAGCAAGTTAGAAAGCACTCAAGCAGACAGAGCTCCAGCATACGATAAGAGAAGGTAGCTGAAAAGTGCTGTACATGTAACATACACTGTTTGTTTGTAGCACAGCATTTCTAAGCATATGGCCACTGTTTCCTCTCCACACCTTTTTCCATTGAATCTTGTTGCTCTGAAGTTTGTATTGTAAACATGCAATGAAGCCAAGAGGCATCAGCTGAATTAAGCGAGGCAGTGCAGACATATCAACAGTGGGAGGTAATAAAGCTTAAAATACCATACAGAAGTCTGGGAAGTAGTATGCAGAAAGTATAAATAGACACAGAAAGTGCATGAACCTTCCTTCTTCCAAAATAACACCTTCTACAGCAGACACTGACAAAAGAAACAAGAGTAATTCTTCAGGTTGTGCAAAACCTTACACTGTTTAAACTCAAAGAGTAGAAAGCAGGTTGTGCAAACTTTACATGGTTTAAACTCAAAGAGAAGAAAGATTGCCATCAGCTTTTTAAATGCCTCTTCCAAATGCTCATGTCCCAAGGTCACCTGGGGTGCTCTGAAAGTTGCACCCTGAAGAAGTGACAGCCTGGGGAGCACCCTTCCATGAGCACTGAACTGAAGCCAGGATGTATAAAATCACCACACACCTTCATTTCTAGAACACTTCAGCAACCACTAACTTTGGTGTGACTTAACCACCATCCCTTTGAGAAGGCAGACAGGAGAGGCACAAGCTTCCCTGGCTGGAGGCTGCCCTTCTGTCCCCTCCCTGTCCCCAGAGCTGCTCTGCCTGCCTCCTGAAGGGCTGGAGGAGGCTCCGTGCAGGTGCTGGCACCTCCCACAGCCTGCAGCCCTCCAGGTGATGGCAGCCACCAGGAAACCCTGCCAGGGACACGGGTGTGCTTCTGGAGCTTGTCCTGTGAGGAAAGCACAGCTCCCTGGCATGTTACACCAAGGCCTGGCTGGGCTGGGGAAGGACACGGGCTGCTGCCTGATTGTGAGCACCCCTCCCTAAACACTGGAGATCCCTGTGTGCAAGGCACAGTGTCTCTGCAGGGACAATGGCCATTCTCAGGAGAGGTACTTAGTCCTGCTCTCCCACTCCTGCCTCCTGCAGGCACCTCACAACTTCCCTTTTCTAAGAAGGGCTTATCTCTAGTGAGCATCACAGCACGGTTCATGCACTGTGTGCAAAAATGTGGGACCCTACACCATTCCAGCTTGTAACTGACTCTTGGGGAAAAAAAGAAAAAAAAAAAAGAAGTGGAGTAGAAAAATCATCACGTAGCAAGTAATAAGGCTAGGATTAAAGTCAGATCACACTGAAGGGAAGGGATCCAATTCCCATTAGATATCTCATGTCAGCAAGCTTGCAGCAATTGATCTGTTGCTTAGAAATGGTTTGGTTAATAGATCTGGAATAAACAGAAGTTTTCTAAGGCAGGTTTTAGCTAAACATGCATATGGTTCCCTAATTCATCTGTGCAAAATGGATGTATATACATGCAGCTAGAGATTTAATTTTTTCTCATGTTGAGATGAAACCTCTCCTGTTGCACTTTGTACCCACTGTCCCTTGCAATAATCTCCATGTGGCTCCTTGTGACCAATAGGAATTCACTGCATCAACCTCTCCATGCACATGTCAGAGCTCCATCACAGTAGGTTTCACTTGACAGTGTGCTAGACTATTTCATTTAGGCTCCCCTTCCCATAAATGGCTGGATCAGGTGGTCTTTTCACATTCCTTCCAATCTGGGTTGTTCTATGGTTCTATGAAAGCAGCCAAGTTGGAAAAATTATCTATATTATAAATGTAATGGACTTTCCTAGAAATTTTATAACAGAAGCATGAAACTTAGCTTTATTGTAAAGAAGAAACACATGGTGCCCTGCTCCACTCCTGTCATGCACTGACCTGGGAGTTTCCCCTTTTCAATATCCAGTGGTGACCAGGGTGGATCTCCCCAGCCAAAACCCCCCTCACTCCTTTGCTTCAGCTCCATGGGCTTTCTGCTGGGCTCTGCAGAATCAGCAAACACTTCAACTATTGCTAACATTTTATTAAAAAAAGGGTTAAAATCTCAACATTGCAAATATTGGAAGTCTTTCAAATCTAAACACATTAATACTATATGCCAGTGCCAATATGAAAATCAGAATTGAAAAAGCAGTATCTCTTTCACTTTCTGAGAAAATACTGTTTCTAGGTGGTATGAGAAGTAAACATTTATGATTTTCTTTGTCCATTAATCACTGATGTTATATGAAGTAGACAAACAGAGAATTCCATCTCTCAGAAAACAACCAAACAAAAAAAAACTGTCTGGTAACTTAGACACAACGTACATAGGGGAGGACACGAAAAGGAATGCCTTAGAGACACAAAACATGACCTGCTGGAGCAAACTCTGAAAGGGAGATCTGTTAATTCCCCAATTGTTATGCAAGATACAACTGGACAGAACAATCACCACTGCAGCTGCCAGCCCAGAGAAAAGAGCACTGAAGGAAATTCAGGAAGGTGAGAGAAAAACAAGCAGCTGAGCTGCTGGACTTCCTCAGGCATGGAGAAATGAGTGGGGCTCTGGCTGCCGTGGCATGCATATGAATCAGGGGATGCTACTCCTGCTTCTAACCAGTTAATTACTGCTTTGCAATTAAGCCAACAACTTCTCATAGAGTGCCTTGTAATTTATTAATCATTTTCATATAAAAGACTATTTGCCTGTATTCTCTTTACATTCTAGTAGCTCAAATCTGGTTGAATAATTTACCTTTAAACTTAAATAAACAAATTTTTAAAAAAAACACCCCAAGGCGAAAAAGTAGATACAGAAAGTTTCCGTTCAAGGGGCAGATTTTGTTGATTGCTCCAAGTGCTAGAAATGCAGCAAGAGCAGCTGCACAAATGCTTGTTTGGTGCCCTACATATCCCTTTCCAAGCTGACTGAGGTAAAACGGGTCAAGCCAGAGCCTGCCAATAACCTGGGAAGACAATCCCCAGAAAACTGTGTCAGGGCTGCTAGGCAGGATTTGAGATTCATTTCTGACGGGAAAAGGCCAAGACCAAGAAAAACAGCCCATGACCTTCCAGCCTGCAGAGGTGTGAGAGAGGAGCAAACCCTGAGAGGACACTGCCTCCCAGGGAAGGTGCTAACAGCTCTTCCTCCCCATCACTTCTGCCAGGCCCATTTATTCCAGGCTGTTTTCTGATTAGTGCCTTTAGGGACAGAGCACTGCAGGAAGGGCACCTGCCTCCCTGGTCCCTGCTTTCCTCCAGAGTCCCCAAGCCCAGGGATGCAGTGGAGGCAGCAGACTTGTAGAGTGCTGTAACTGATGGGGCACTGCTTGAGTGCAAGAGCATTCCCTGTTTCTGTGCCAGGATTTGTACATCAGTGGCTGATGCAAATCCTGGGAGCTGACACTGATGTGCAATGCCCACCCCACAAGCCGAGGGATGATGGAGATTTCACTGAGACGTGAATGAACACCCTTTGACATGGTGCTCATGAGGTGCTCACCTGCACTTCTGCCTGCAAGTTTGGGCTCAGCAATCCATGGAGAGTGACAAACTGGAGTGAGCCCAGCTGTGGGCAACCAAGGCTGTAGGAGCCATGCTTGTTTAGCCTGGGGACATGGAAATGGGACAGGATCTAATTAATGTGTTCCACTTGCTCAAGGGAGGGTTTAAAAAATAGAGCAAACCCAAGTCTCTTTGCCAAGTGAGCAGGTAAACCCAGAGATATATACTCTAAGAGCCCTCTAAGAGGCTGTGCACTCTGCTCTTGGAGCCTTATAAATATCAACCTGAAGTGGCTCTGAGATAATCCTGACCCCTGCCCAGGTGTGGGCAGGATGCTGCTCTGGCTGCCCTGTTGCAGCCCATTCCAGGGCAACTTTTTCCCCTGGCTCTGTAACAGAAGCACCTCCAAGCACAGATGTGAGATTTCTGTGCTGACAGACATGGTGATGCTGTGTTATGCAAATGATCAACCTATGGGACTGTCTCAAGAGGGAAGAAGGCAGCTGGCAGGGATGAAACAACATGCCCAAGAGCCTCAGCAGCTCAGGTGCCCCACACACCCAACCCTGTGGCAGGGACAGCAGGAGCTGTCCTGGGCTCCAAATAGTCCCTAGCTGCTACTGTTGTGTCTTCTGCTTCAGCAAGGGCCACTGTAAGACCACAAAAGGATGGAGAGCAAATCACACCAAAACACCTGACAGGTTTTGGTTTTGTCACCTCCAGAAAGGTATTTAAGTATCAAGGTGATGTTGTCATGCTTGGATGATGTTTTAGTGTGGCACTGCACTGCATATAAGCCTGGGAAAGTGTAAGGAGTTTAATCGCCTGTACCTGGCAGAGGTCTGCAGCCCAAGCATTTTGTGACTGATGCATTCGGCTAACTTTGTGAAGACAGGTTAACACTTCACACCTCTTCATTCCGGTAGCTTGCCCTGGAGTCTGGCATACTGCAACTTCCTCAGTTGTCTTTTTTAAGCAGATCAGGAAGAAAAAGAAAGGCTGCCATGTGTTAACTATACCATAAAGAGCTACAAAGGTCTGCCCTGCAACTTCCATGGTCCTTCAACTTTTTCACATGGGACTACACAGACCAGCAGCAGCCCTGACCATCTCTCTTCCTAACAGATAACAACCAGTTGAAATGCGTTCGCTGTCAATTACCGTAGAGTTTTAATGGAGTAAAACATATTTAACTTGATTAAAAATTACAGTCCATTGCATGAGCCTTTCATCTTTATTTACAGTTACACGTATTTGCCTGAGCACATCCTCTGAGGCACAGAAGAGGTCCTATTCTGGTTCTATAATTTGTAATTACAAAGTTGAGGAGCATTTCATGCAATAAAATCCCTATGTAAAATGTAGTTACACCTCAACAACACAAAATGAAAAAATAAATTTCTGTGTCTTTCACTTTTGTACACCATAAGAAAAAGTTTCTTTTAATGAAAGGAAAATAGCCATGGTTTATAATTTTTCTAAGGGTTTAGTAGCTTTTTAGCAGCTTTTTGTTTATTTTGTTTTGTTTGTTTGTGTATGGGTTTTTGCTTTTTGTTTTGGTTTGTTTGTTGTTTGGTTTGTTTTTTGTTTTTTTTTTAAAGTAGTCCTTAAGCCTTTTGTCTCCCAACAAGTATTGAAATTGCAGACTATTCCAGCAGGCTGGTCTTCAGTTTCTGGGTCCCTGCCATCACCAGGATGGAGACTGAGTAGAATTACAACTAATGCTTTCTGCATGAATCCCCTGTTATTGTGGGCCAGATTGTGCCATCAATTTTTAAGCAATTTTCCACTGGTAGCGAAGAAGAGCTCTGCTTAAAAATTGATGGCTTGATCTGGCATTCTGTTGCTAATTATAGATTATGAAGCCTACTATAACTTAATCAGATTCTATTTTTAAAATTAAAAAAAAATTAGGCACCTGGACAAATCCATGTTTTGTAAAGACTAAATTTTACTCTTAAAACCAGAAGAGTTTGTTTTTGAGTACAGACTTTCTGAATCAGTCAGTTCCACTTACTGGGGCTTTTGTTATTTTGTCAGGTATCAATGTGACATCTAGCCACGAAACTATGAAAGTTTCATAGTTTGGTATCTGACAGCCAGGCTTGGTTCCTTGTTATTCTTAAGTCCTCTCCATAAATAAGCAACCTCAGATAATTTTGCCATTCCTTCAGGGTTTCCCTCATCTGCGCATACTCAGTGACTGAAAACCTGAGATTAAAGAGTGGGTGCACTTAGAGGCCCCTGAAGCACACAGCCACCCCAGGTGCCTCCTGTCCTGGTGAAAACCAGAGACATCTTCCATAATACACTGCAGATCATTTCTCTCTCATGAGGACATGTTGGCTTGTTAGGGAAAACAAACACATTTCTGGAAGCATGAAAAGAATGTCGAAGAGCAGGCCACCTTTCCCCCAAATCCCTAGAGCACCATTTAAGATGGATGGATATTCCCAGGATGGTTGGATATTCCCAGGCAACCAGCAGTAGGACAAGAGGACACTGTCTTAAGCTGCACCAGGGGAGGTTTAGGTCAGACATTTAGGAAGAAGTTCTCCCCAGAAAGGGTGATTGGGCATAGGAATGGGCAGCCCAGGGAGGTGGTGGAGTCACTGTCCCTGGAGGTGTTTAAGGAAAGCCTGGCTGCGTCACTCAGTGCCATGGTCTGGTTACAAGGTGGTGTTGGGTCACAGCTTGGACTCTATCATCTCAGAAATCTTTTCCAACCAATTTTTGATCTGCGATATAAGAATTTCTGGTTCGAGTTATTAAACAATTACTAAATTAAGCCATAAAAGTATTCCAAATTTAGGAAAATTCTTAAAATATATAAAGAAGGTTTTAATACCACATCAACATCAAAATACTACCAAAAAAAAAAAAGAAAAAGGTTATGTTGTTTCATTTGCCAGACACTGATAAAAGTTCTGGGACATGCCAGTTATTTTCTAATACGTGGAAATGAAACAGAACACTTTTTACTGACTTGATATCCCTGATTTTTATAACTTTTACATTTCAGAGCTGACCTATATTAACTTGATCAAGAGAATAAGGCTATCACAGCAAATTCAAGCTTTACAGGGCAGTTGAATCAATACTAGCACTCTAATATCAACTCTACAGAACTTTGTCCACTGTAACAGTTTTACTTCATGTCATGAAATACAGGAAACTGTGAATGATGAATCAGAAAGCCCTGCTGAATTCCCAACAGACTGCAACAAAACAAGAAATACCACAGACCTTCAATACACACCTTGATTATCTAAAATACTAATTCAAATGGTTTGTTCTCCATCTACAACTGATCTATGTTTAAAATTTCTTCATAGAACGGGTTTATGTATATACACCCACTTGTTGTAAAAGGGAAAACTAACTAGTACTTAAAAAAAGAAAAATTAAAACTAAAAAAACCCCAACCAAACAAAAAAATCCCACCAAACAAAAAAAAAAAACCTTAAAAATTATAACAAGTATTACATAAGAAAACCCCACTATCTTTCCCTTTCCCTCTTTTAAATTCTTATGAAAATAAATAGGCCACTTTTTACTGAGAAATGCTCCAGGGCTAAATAATGTTCTTTTCCTCACTCACAAGTTGTTATAATTACATTAACCACAAAGCAACAGCTACAAGGACGTAATTAAAGCCATAGTTTTAAAAGATGAAACAGATCATGTAGTCCCCTCACAGACTCAGCTATCCTTTAAGAAAGCAAAAATTACTGCACAGAACAGGGAGAGCAATGAGGTTCTATAACATGCAAGAAACCTAATTGAAGAGTGAGGCAGCTGAGTTTAAAGAAAAAGATAAATGTGCTTGTCTCTCCTCCTTCCCCATGCACCCAGCATAATAAGGATTCAAAGGTATATATCAATTAACGAATCAATGAAATTTCTCCTGCTGCAATTTCTTTATAAATTCACATAGGATTAAGCAAGCACAGAGACCTCAAGGCAATAGATTACATTTAATCATGAAGTTTCCTCTTCTGTCAAAAGAGCTGCTAACTAAATATATTTAACATGCATGTATACCCACATACAGTGCAATACTTTTGCCATTAAGGATGTTTATGTCTTTTGAAGATTTACACAGATCGTTCAATCTTCATTGTCAATTATGGGCTGAGAAAAGAAAGCCCAGACTGTCTAGCTAGAAGTTAGCTGGGAATTAGCCATAAATAATTATACAGGTGGTGTATGTTGGGAGTGAAAACACACAGAGCTTTCTTCGCTTTAGCAAATGAGGTCTCTGCTGTTCTTAACTGCAGCGTCTTTTCATACATTAACATGGCATTAACAGGAAAAACAAATCATGATCAGCTTCTACAGAATCAGGCTGGTCAGTATGCAGCCAGTAAGCACAGTCAGTTTAGGAACATGTAATTCTGAGCTGAACGCAGTCCCCCAAACCTATTAATCATCAGGATCCATAGTTGGCTTACTGCTCAAATGAGCAGCATCTGAAGGGATAAAGGAGAGGGAGAACAGCATCCAACACTTACCGCTCAGCACACAGTCCAGCATTTCTGCTACAGTGCTCTCCTGAAGCTTGGTAAGTGTCAGCTCAGGAGAAAAGAAATCTGACTTGCCTTTGTCACACTGGGAGCTGTAATTTGCCTCGCAGGCATCCACACAGTAGCTTTAGACTAATAGACCACAGCTTTGAAAATACAGCTCGAGACAAAGGCTACACTAATGCAAAACTGTTGTCTGGGGGGGCGGAGGGGCTGAGGATTTTTCCTTGTCACTTTTTAAGTTTCTTACCTTTTTGCTGCAGCTAAGAGGAATTAAATGCCAAGCACGTCATACAGAACCCCCAAGTCAATAATCCCCATCTCCGGTGGTTGTATTTAAGCATCCGATGGTGCAGAGCACTTGATGCAGCCGCGTGTTTGCACTTCAGCGACGGGGGCTGAACGCCCTGAGAACAGCAGCTCATTCATTTTGCAGTGCACTGAGGCACACCATGGCAGCTCCCACTCTCCCGGGCTGTGTTTGCCGGCTCCAGCTGCGAGGCAGTGGGTGCCTCTCCCTGGAACCCGGCTCCGCCAGGGGTGTGTCTGTTCCTGCCTCCCATCCCCTGTGCCGCTCCCCGACCCGCAGCAGGGCTCTCTCCTCCTGCCACGCGTTGCGTTTCTGGCCAGTAAACTCCAAAGACTAATCTTTTGTGACACAAGTAATCTTTCGGGGAAAGCTGAAGTGCACAGGGAGTCTGCCCCTCTCCATTTTCCAAAACCTCTGCAAAGCATTCACAACGTAGCTCTGAATGCAACACAGAAAGAAAGTCTCCTTAAAAAGGCAACAAATATTTACAGCTAAAGCCAAAAATTCAGACACAAGTAACAACTACATTTACTTCAATGAAATTACACCTGCTTATGCTGGAAATGAGATTTATCCTTGAGCTGTAAAAACAAACACATCAAATAATTTGATTTTCCAGAACTGGCACATGCAATAATAGTAAATCCAATTTAGAGGTGTTGCTTGCACTAAAGGTTCCTGGAGCATTAGTTTTTATCAAAACCCCCCATTAAATGTGCTCAATCAGCAACAAAGAGCTGCCTCTGGCAGGGACTGCAATTAAAATGTATCAGAGCTTAAACACCATTCCAGATTATTCAGCTTTCACAGCTACCTGCAGCATTGCTCATCACTTCTCAATGCAGGGGAAATACTGGGGGAAGGCAAACTGACCAAGGAACAACCCCAAGTTTGCAAGGACATGGGTCACCACCCTGCCAGTCACTCTTCTCCATCCAAGGGAACTTCTCCCTCAAATGTGTCAGCAGAACTGTCTGTGGGATCACACCTGTGGTCTCCCAGGAAAATGAGCCAACATGAAAATGCCCACCAACAACTCTTTAAATTATCTGAGCCTAATCTGAGTGAAAGTAGAGCAAGGAACATGACCATGGACATTTCCACCAGCAGAGCTGAGAGGGTGAAAGCAGTTAAGGATAATTTTCTGGCAGTCACTTCTTTCAGCCACCACAGATGCATAAGGAACAGGATGTTTTTTTCACCACCTAAATACACCCTCAGAATCTAGGGGATGGATTCCTTCCTTCCTTCCTTTCCTCCCAGCTTATCATCAACAAGGTTTGGCAGGACCAGTTATGCTCAAGCAACAACCTGTGCCATCCCAAAAGCTTTCCACTGATTTCCAGGGAGTAACAGGAGGGAATTTAATAAACAAATCTGTTGATGCTGCCTGAGATAAAACAGCTCCAGCTCCTCCTTGGATGTGCTGAATGCCCAGTGCTAAGAAGAATTCAAAGCTATGGAAAAATTTTTGCATTGTCCAAGCAAGTTCTCAAAAGTCTTGACACAAATGTGGAATTCACTTGTGGGGAAAGAAAGGGGCATTTTACGGACAAACAAAGCAGCACCTGAAACTGGTTAATGGGCTAAAATAGAAACATATTACATTTATAATCTAGGTTCCAATATGCATTCAGTGTAATTTCTTTACATTTGAAAGTGAGGACCCAATTGATTTGATAACTATCAACTATTACAAGAACCCTCTTCATTGCTGCTGTCCTCTTTCAGTCTTGGTAAGGAGAATACAAGGGGGTATGGTAGCCTTCCAGCTGGCCTAACAACAGCACTCATGAAAACAACGTCAGACTTCTACTTAAAAGGCTTCTAAGGAGAGAAGCCAGATTTTGCCATTTTAATATGCTGGAACAGTTTGTGGGAGAGAACTGCTCTTCTCTATCATCCTTCAGTATGAAGAGAGAAAAAGAGATTCAGCAAAACTTTATAAACCTGTAAAAAGTATAATTAAAACTAAATCTCAGTTTTCAAGTTATTAGTTGGCTTTTCAAAAAGTGAACTGGGGTTAAATTCTAATCCTAAGTTGGTGTTGATATTTTGTTAGATGCCACACTTACTGCCTGTGCACCTGGCAGTAATGATATGGCTAGACATAAATGTGTTTCAAGGAATAACTTGCCCTGGTTTCAGCATTTCATCTTCCCTTGCCCCACACCCTCAGTTCCTCCAAGTTTGATACTTCTAGTTGATATTTATGAAAAGGGCAACAGATTTACCTCTGCCACCAGATATAGGAAAATCTCCCAGGGCTTGACCAGCAGGCAGTTTCTGAAAACTAAAAACAATCTGAGCCACATCTCTTCTCATTTGTGCACAAACAATTTGCTTAATAACTAACACTATGTTCCTATGGCAAAACTTAGCTTTACCAATTCTCAATCACACCCAAAAATGTGAATTCAAACATGAATTAAATAATTTAGTTATAGGCTTCAGGGTAACGATGATGGCATCTGGTTTCTGATTTCTCACAGTTTACTTGAACAAGTTTTATTCGGAAAATGAAAGGTGGAGCTCACACAGAAGTCTTCTTTCATGAGCTGTATTGTAAAGAATAATCATCAATAAGCTTTGAGACCAGTCCTGGAAGTCACAGAACTCCCCACTGGATGCCAGGTTTGGCTGACAAGCTCTCCCTAGCAACAACTGCTACTAAAAACACAGTGAAAAAATTTCCAGGACAAACACCACACTGAGTCCCATTTCCCACTGCCAGCCAGGCACTGTGAACTTGCAGCCAAATCCCTTGGCAGGAAGGATCTTTGTACTGCAATTTACAGTACAAAGCAGGCTGCAGAACAAATAAGCTTACAGCAAGTAATGGGTCAAATTTACAGTGACAAAAACATCTCCAGCAGCCAGCCCTGGCAAGGTAAAAACAGCCCAGGAGAGCTCTTGGCTCATGAGGAGCTGACAAATTCACTCCTGCACTGCCAAAAGTGCCAAATGAAGGTAGAGTGGTGTTCTGGGGCATGCCTGGTGTATAAATGACGCCTGTGTTGTTCTAGGCTCTCCCAGCTATCCTGTGCTGCCCTCTCAAGGGTCCCAGCTGGGGGCTGTTTCCCAGGCTGCTGTGCTCCTCACTGGGATGAGGTTCAGCCAAGCTCATAATGAGGGAATGGGTATTTAACACTGTAAAGAATCTGGGCAGATCTCCATGCATTTGGTAGCAATGAGGTGCCCAATTCTCTGGTTAAACTGCAGTGAACAGCAGGACACCTGAGTGAATGAAATCAGCTTATCCCCACAGGGGTGGGATCATGCTCTCCCTAAACTGATCAAATATTCCCATTGCACGGCCAGAATCTGTATCTCACAGTGAAATGCCAAGTATCCCAGCACACACAGCCCATGTAAGACTAGCAGAGCTATAGATGGGCTGAAGATACAAAAACAGAATCAGCATCTGAGATCCTCATACTCATCCTGAGCAAGGACTGGATCCAAGGATTTCACATACCCAAAATTTTAAGGAAAAAAGAAAATTAGTTTATGAGCACCCTACTTGGATTCAGGTTGCAGTTGGCTTCAGTTTGAGCAAAAGGAAGATTATATTATAGCAATATATTCATACTGTGAGGCCAAGAGTGCACTTTAGTCAGTCCTAGCAGCTGCACTCACACTGCTGGCTCACAGCTGTACCCTTGCAGTCCTACACTTGAGGGAAAAGCCAGAGCAGGTTTGCATCCCAGCTCGTGCTACTGCAGCACTCAAAAGCTCCACTTCTGCCTCACAGGAAGAAAAACAAATGTTTCCCAAACTAGCCCTGCCTTTGCTATTCTGAAGCATCCATCCTATCCCTGACACAAAACATTCTGACACTTCCAGGAAACAAAAAAAAATGTCCCTTTTGCAAGTCTCAGAGCACTACAATATTATTTAGTCTTTAACAACCCAGAAACTTAAAACTTCCCCTCATTGTGATCATCTACTTCCATCAGAAATTATCACACAGTAACAGCAGTGCCAATCGTCTAATTTATCTGAAATTTCCTATTATTTTTGAAAAGAGGAGAGAAGGTGAGAGGCAAATGAGGAAACATTTCAGAAGGTTTAAATCTTGGATTCAGGCAAGTATATGCGAATCTCCATACATATCACAAAATGAGTTTCCAAAATCCATGGGTGGATGAAGAAAATCTGAAATACTACCTTGAATCCTAAAGATTCCAAAGTGGCAAAATGAATATAGCATTTGTGAAAGCCTGAGTTGGCAATACTCCATAAGAGCTTTGTTTGTCTTTTTTCCATTAAGGCCCCTGGAGCCATGTATGTACTCCATAAATGAACAGAGGGCAAGAACAATTGCTCAGTTTCCTTGTCTAATCCATCTCATTATGTTCCTGATGGTGGTTGAGTAAAAGCAGAGATGAAAAGCTATTTCCCTAAATAAATACACACAAGTGTCCTCCAAAAAGAAAAACAAAAACAAAAAGGAATCTTTCTTAGTCATTTATTTTCTTGTGGGTGTGGGTACAATCAATCTTAAACACACATCTATGTTGTTGGATATACATTTATGAAATTTCTTTAGGTTCTTCAGACACTGCAAAAAAGGAATAGGCAGAAAATAAACTTCTTAATCGTTGAAGAAGGACTGATGAAACATAACTGCCAAGCAAATGCAGCTCAATTTACCCTTAGCAAACTGAACTACACCTGTGGCAGCTTTCCAAAGGAAGGACCTCCACTGCTCTAAGACTGTCTGCCATAAGGACCCAGGGGGGCCCTTCCAATCTGAGCTACTAAAAATAATTCTGTAAGTAATCCATAGTACCTCCTTCTGCATCTTGCTGGCAAATCCAGCATCATTACAGACTCTGCTGTGCCAGCATGAGGTATCCCAGAACACAGGCAGACTGACTTTCACAGGGTCTTGTCTGAAGTGGAAAAACTCACTTCACTGATGTTAAACATAGGATCAGGAGAATATTATGTCAAATATTGAAGACAGCCACCTTGCAGACCTTTAACTCTTTCATATTCTTTTAAAATCCATAGCAGGCTCCTTACTTTTCCCCCTGCTATTTTTTGCTAGTATGAGAACCTTAGTCCTGCTAAAGAAATAACATTTACACCATCCTGATGCCCCCAGAGGTACTGCATTGATTTTGCTGAGCAATATTCAGGTCCTGGAGATCCACCTTTGTAAGTTATGGACTAACTCAACTCATGGTCAAGCTAATAAAACCTTCCCATCAATTATAAGGGAATTTGGTCCAACTCAGGACACAAGTGTACATCCAGCCAACTTGGAAATTAATCAAGGTAGGGAGAGGGGAACTTCAAGCAATAAAATAGTAAATTTTAGAGATATCTGAGTTCTTTGTTTAATGCATTAATTCAGATTAGAAATTGAAAGCATTTTTATGGGATAAAGACAAACAGCATTTGTGTGAAGATGACAGTAATCAGAAGAGGTATAATGCACATGAATTTTTCAATCTCACTAGGCACAAATTTCTTTAAAAAAATACAGATGCTAATGTAACAATTTCTAAATGCAAAACCAAGTCAGTCAGTAAATAAATCCCCAAATGTTTAAGACACCTGAATAATCTGTTGACAAAACTATTTTCATTTGCTCAAAGTAGTGTTTAAATTTTTGCTAATCAATCTGCACATATCAAAGAGGCTTCAGCAGACAATCTACCTCCAATGCCAGAGGCCAAATTGTGCTGAATACCCATAAAAAACAAAGGCCCTTTTCCCTGGTGGAGCCAGTGTTAGGAAAGAAGCCATCATCATACTATTCTCAGAATTAAAATCCTGAAGTGAAAATGCTTTCTAAAGACATGGAATGGATAGGACAGTATATGCTATGATTTACATAAAAATGCACTACATATAAATATTTGAATTGCAATCATCTAGCAGCATATGTGAAAAAGCATCCAGAGGTAGATGTGACACTCAAATAATTGAAAAGCTAAATTGATAGCAAGAGAATCCTCTTAGAGGCACATTTCAAATTATTATATAAGTGCAGGTAGTTGAGTTTGTGACTGTGCATAGAGAGAGACACAGGTCAAAGCCTGTACCTCATTTTATTATGGCATATAGCA
>WBNQ01080403.1:0-11987 GCA_013401375.1 Spizella passerina
TGGTCTGGGAAAAATAAACTAAGCTTCTGCAATGTGCTTTATTTAGCTAGGTGTAACTGCAGTGATATAGTGACAGCCTTAGGTCAAGGATTAAACTGAGCAATGCTTACAGCTGCTCATCATACTGTTCCATCCAGGTAGTGGGTGTACCTTTGGCTGCCTCTTAGTCTTAGAAGTAGGAGGTAGGTTAAGCATCCCAACTAGCAACAACACAGGAGGACATCACTCCTAGAGAATGCAAGTCTGAGTTTTAAATCAGGGAAAGTTGGATTTGGAGTTCCATTGCACATAATTAGTCCTTTTCTTTTTAAACACCATGAAATCTGCATGTATTATGCAAAGGAAGAAAAAAAAAGGTGAGGGGGCAGAACTGAAATCTTGCTGTACATACTCTGTATGCAGGAAAACTGCAGTATTTTTAATGAAAATAGGGTATTAGATAGTGGACTGAGTTCAGTTCTGGGTGTAAAAGCAGAAGAATGAATGTAATGCAGATTTTGAAACAACTCAAGTTCTTCCAGGCAAGACTGCATCATGAGATATTTTCCATAAGGGAAAGAGACAGGGGAAGGACATGATTGCAAACTTGAAATATGTAAAGAGTTGCTGGTTATTCTCTATGTCCATGGAAACTAATGTAGCAGAGGAAAGGAGGATGTGCCAGGAATAGGTGAGGAATAGTGATCTGAGGGCTCACAAATTTCCATGTCTCATAGTAAGGATAGGAAGAGGAGAGGATGATCAAGCTAGGGGCCACCCAGGTAAGCCAGATGTTAGATGGGTCTCTGTGGGGTTACCTTGGAGGTTACTAAGAGGACTGGTCACTCTGAGGCTGCTATTGCCACCTCTGAAGTCGTGTCCCACCAATGGTCCTCTTGCATGTGCAGTGAGATCTTCACTATCGCACAGCTTGACAATCAAAGCTGGGCCACAGTTGTTGCTATCATTAAGTTGTCTAACAGCTAACATTTTAAAACTAAGAATTTCACCACTTAAATTCCTTTAATTACTTTAAGATGACATGATGCCGTTTATGAATATTAACATGATACTACTTATGAATGCTAATATGCTGTTGCTTGTGAATAAGTGCATTTCAGTGAGGTTTGCAATAAATTTCCAACCAGATCAGGGGCTTTTTTAATTCTGGAATTTGTTTCTTGATGTCTTTTGTTTATAGCTGACGGTCAACTGTACCAGATATTCCTACTATTCTCTCATCTTTCTTTCTGAGTTTCCCAAATATGAGTCAGCCTGGTCTAGAGCTATACCTGGAGCAGAAAGCTGAAAAGGAGAGTGTATTAACACTTTTCTAATTTGCCTCTCTGGCTGCCAAGCCAAAGCACACGCACAACTCCCTAGCTTGGAGTACAGCCAGGATAAATCTATGACTACACTTATCTGAGCAGATACACATTTCTACATCTAATTCCTTTTTACAAACATCATTTCAAAAACCCTTTCCTCTTTCAGGGTAGGAAGCCTCTGTCTTTATACATGTCTTAGCATCAGTATTGCTGGAGGCAGTGGGAAGCAGCAGCCATTTTGAAAGGGAATAATTATTTTTTCCCTAGGAAAATGCACCTGCTTTTAATGAAAGAAAGTTTCAGCTCTGTGTTTTTATTGATATTCCAAACAATAAAGAGGTAAGAAGCACAGGATATGGAAGAGTGGTAGTGCAGGTGTGCATTTAAACAGGGAGTGCTGAGAAGAGCTATGAGAGAGTATTTATGGCAGAAGAGAGCCTGTGTTGGGGATATGCAGAAAGGGTACAGAGTGGTGAGGAAGTCTAGCATGGACACTTCAGCCACAGGGCTCCTGTTTCACCAGAAAGAGGAAGAAAAAGGCACTTTCATGTATTATGGAGGGTACTTTCTTTTAATAAATATTCCACTGAAGGTGAAGAGACAGATGACTGCCTCAGTCATGACCTGGGGTTATTTCATGATTTCACTGGACAATGTAGATCAGTAATTAGTTGATTTGGTTCCTCTGTTGTCCATAATTGCTGTTTGGGTTTTAGAACTAATGTTTAGCATTTTTTATTTTTGTACATGTCGAACTTCTAAGCTCTATTTTGACTATATTGTGTATGATAGTTTTTGCAGAAAAACATAAAGGTCTTTGTTGAGCATGATTTTCAAGCAGAACCACTTCCTGTGGAAGATTCTGTTTTGGCAAGAAATTGACAGTTTAAAAAATTGCAAAACAAAGCTCTGTCTATAAAACAATAGAATCAATAATTTCATGAGTCAATAATTTTTCAATTGAATGTTTCACTTAAACCTTTTAAATAAGTTCATTGTTGAAATTTATTACACTGTTGGATTAATTGCTTAAATTGAGCTGGATTGTACTGAATATTCTTGAGATCTTAATTTTTTTCTTGATTTGGTGTGGGAAGAGATTATAAAATCTTGACCTTTTTCATGATTATTAAACTATTTCCTGTACAGTTTTAATTTTTAACAGTGTAAGAATATGTCTTAGTATAGATTTCAGATGTATGCCGTCAACGTTAACTCAATTTTATTGTAAATTTTTATAGCAATTTATTAACTGACACAAATACATTAAGACCATATTGTAAGCCAACCACTGATATAGACAAATTGAGGCTTAAATTCTATCTCAGCTCCTGTTCTCTCCTTCACCTTCCAGCACTACATTAAATGAAATTATTAACATTGATCACATGCAGTTGTAGAAGAAAGTGGCAAGATTTGTAAAGGCCATTATTTCATGTGGTAGCTTAATTGATGGTCCTGCAGGCACCCCTAAAGAGCTGTGTCTCCTGCACAGACAAGCTTTACCTCTATCATAAAGCTGCCCTTGTGTCTGAAGAATAATACTACCACCCATTAGTCATCATTTGAGAGCTTTAGGTGATTTTTTTAGTTGCTTTGGCTCCACCCCAAATCTTGTCTGGAAAATAAAGACTGTAACCCAGCACAAGGAGTGAAAAATAGATTGAATGTACATATGGTAGGTTACATTATTGAGAACATGTACTTAAGATTTATTATTATTATTATTATTATTACTATTACTATTACTGTTACTGTTACTGTTACTGTTACTGTTACTGTTACTGTTACTATTATTTCCTTTGGATTGATAACTTCCTGGCCAGATAACTTCCTGCAATAATGCTGTGATGGGACAAGACAATGGATGATGGTGTCATTTTTCTCTAAGTTGTGATGGAGGGATGAAATACCACCACATTTACATCATTAAATACTATTGATAGAAAAGACATTTCATGAATAAAGTTTGGAGGAATGTGGTACAAGCAAAGTACTCCTCCAAACTGCTCACATATGCTTTTGGCCAAAATGAACTCAAGCATGGCAAAGCACACTCGACAAATTATATTCTGTTTACCTATATGACCTTTGCCTTGCTTTGATTCACCTGCATTTGGCTATACTTCATTCATGAAATGAGATAATCTGATTGCCATTCTAGCCATTAATGCTGAAGACAAAGTAGAGATAGTTTTTTTCTTGAAATACCATCTTTTACCCTGCATTTCTTGCTTTCTCCATAATCCAGGTACTTTAAATGCAGCATTCTCTATAGTAGTTTTTTGTTTATTTTATTTTTCAAATAATATTCCTTTGCCATGGGAAAAAAATACCTGCTAACTAGCCAAATCCATTTAGTGGTATAACACCTTTTATAAGATATCCAGAGGAGTTCTATGGAGAGATAACAAGGACTAGGTAACTGTATTATCTCTTATAAGTAGAAAAGATACACTGTTTGACACAATTCAGCACATCAAAACAGAGAGTTAATGAAATATAAGTCAGTAAATAGGAGACATAGGAAAGGGGTAGGAAATGGTACAAATAATCCTAATGCTTTTAACACACATAAAGTAGTGCAGGGCTGCAGTCATTTGGTGCTGGTAAAGGCTGGTACTGTCCTTTTCCCAAATTTTCCTGTAGAAGAAAATTTTAGGGAGGTATCAGCACAAGTATTTTAGGGATATAGAATAGCATTGACAGCCTATGATTAGGACAATGCTTGAAAGCAAATCCAAATATATATGTGTAGAAGTACACAGGTGTATATTACATGCATACATACATACACATACCCATGTGTCTGTATATATAGAGAGAGGCATAAATGTGTAGCATGAGTTAAGTATATATTTAGTGTGAAACAGTCTACAGTTTGCTGTTGTGAAAATGACAAGTTTGATCACTCCATATCATCTATACATGTTTGTGGCTTACTGGTTAGAAAAAAACCCCCAGGTTTTACTTTAATCTGAAAGGTGAATGATATATAGTTTGTTCTGATTCATTTCATATCTGTGTAAACATAACGTGTATTTTAGCTGGAGAATTTTTGTTGGGAGTGGATGGAAAATGATGTATGGAATAGAAGGAACTATAGAAGGAATGGTCTCATTTTCTTAGGCAGAAGCTGAACAGGCAACATAGACGGCTGGATAAAAAGGAAGTTAAAAAAAGTCTCTTTTATTTTTAAACTGAGCAGATTTAATCTGGAAATCACCAAGGGAAAATAAATAGGGTACATGATAGATGTAATTTTTATAGTGTCATTTTTTTTTTGACCAGAATTACACTTTAGCAGTTCTGCTGACATGATAGATGTTCCAGAGGAGTCTTGTGCCTCACAGAATTTTAACTGCAAACCTTTATACTTAACACATATCTCCTAAGGCAAAAAGACACACCACAATCAACACTAACATCATTTAAAACTGCATCAGCCAGAAACTACAGCTCTGTGTCAGTTATGATTGCTGCCCATTAATGCAATCCTTTGTTATTGTACCACCTATTATTTTACCTCTTGTCATTATATCACCCATCCCTAGGTGGTAGGAATGAAGTTTGCTTTTTTTTTCTCAGTAGGAATAAAATGAAATTTTGTTGTCCTAGAAATGTTATTATCTATACTGCATTTTTTCAAAATCATGCAACTTGAGTGATAAGTCCCATATGGGAAAAGAGAACTAGCAATAGTACCTAGAGATTAGTAGGGCATAGATTTGCTGCAGTAAGGCCACTAGAATAAGTGCAGAGCCTGAATAAGTGCAGAGCCTGACAGATTATAATTTTAGAGGAATAACACAGCATGAGAAATGACAGTAGAAAAGTAAAAGAACTAGAAATAAATGGAAAAGAGAAAGTGCCAAGTGAATAGTGGCACTAAATCCAGCAAAGAGTAGTAAAGGAAAAAAAAAAAACCAGATATCCAGAGGAGTGAATAAGCCTTTAGTTATCTATAAGTGGTCCCATTACCAATTTAGAATTCATTACAAGCATTAGCATGGCAGCCATCAGCATCGTTTCTGGAACCTCCCTAAATGCTTTCTTTCATCCTTGTGAAAACCTCCAAAGCACAGCAATACAGCACACCTGGCGCAGCGCCAGCTCACAGCTTCTCAGCTGCATAGCAAAAACAGAGTTATGCTACCAGAGGGGAAAATGGGGCCAGGCCAGCGTCCTCCCCTGTCCCTGGGATGGGCAGAGAAGGGACAAAGGGTGGCCACGGGGAGGGAGGCTCCTTGCTGCGATGGATGAGGGGACAAGCTGTGTCCTTCACCCCTGACCTCCCACTGGCTCCCACTCAGCAGCAGGAGTGACAGCAGCGGTCAGGAGGATCTCCGGGGCTTTGGCACAGCAGAAAATCTATTGTTATCCCAAATGCATCGTGGCTGGATTCCCTCTGCTGCCAGCTGAAGAGTAAGGGAGACTGACCAAATCTCTCTTGATATTTTGGGCATCTCTGGTTTCATAATATCTGATAATGTGTGAATTGGTGTTCGCAGTGATGCTAGCTCAGAAAGCAGCAATGGAGACGAGTTGAGAATGCTTGTCAAATTTTGCTGGAAAATGCTTTTTTGAGAATGGCTAAACCCTTGCGGAAAGTTCTGCTGAATTTGACTTATTATTTTATTTCATGAATGTTAAAATATTTTCATATTTGGTAAATGTTTATTTGGCTTTGCCATAAACATTTTATTTTAAAATGTAAGTAAAAATAGCAATGCAAAATGTGTAATGAGAACATCCGAATCAAAGTGAAATATATCCTTTTAAATCCGAAAATTTTCAGTTTACAAGAAACAGCCTTTTTTATTTTTTTCTAATTTCAGCAGTAAAAGTGGGAGAAATTTTTGAAAAATAGATGGTAAAATGAGAACTATGCCTGTAGCTTCTCTGAGGACCACTGATCTTTCTTGTGTCCTTGGAAGGTATTTCTGCAGTCCTCCAGTACTTGCAGCAATATTGTTGTGGCATTTTGTTTTACTCAGGCAGTAGTAAACGTTGCAAATAACTGAGTATCTCTCTCTTAATCAAATATTGAATTTGCCTGGGACACTTAGAGATTCAAAAACATTTACAAAGACAGTTGTATCAATATAATATCCTTCATGGTGACCCTCAGAGTGTCTTCAGGGAAACTATACTAACAGCATAATGTTTTCTGAGAAACATATTGTTTCCCTTGTAAAAAGAAGCAAACAAGTTTGTACTTAGCTGAGGTAAGCTGTTGTTGCTCTAATGGTCTATTAGGAAGAATTTTTGAAAATTATGATAGTCTCTGAGGCATTTCTGATGTAAGAACATATGGCATCTTTACACTGATATCCTTGTTATTCTCAATGATAAAAGTGTTTTTGTCTGAATTCTGAATCTAAACTTTTTCATTTCAAGAAGTGTAGTGAAATTGTTAATGTTAGACATTTTACAGTGCATCACAGAAATATTGGTCTAATTTTTCTTCTAACTTCGTGCTTTCACATCCCTGGGTCAGATTCAGATAGCTGGATTCTTTGATTCTGTGAACATTGTAATGTCCTGTGTCCTGATTATGTTTCCTTCTCTTTCATCTAGATCTCCAGATAAATATGAAGAAATGTTTACTGCAAATGTTTCAACTTTTATAATGACAAGTGATATTCAAAATGCAGCTTAAAATACTGACCTCTTCCTACTTACCCCTTCTGTATCCATCAGGCACCATTCTGTGACAGTGATGAATTGGATGGGAAATAATACAGGCTTGGTCTTCATTGGCATTTTTCATTAAGACATTTTGCCTTTGAAAGTGTGGGAGAAATCAGCAGCTTATTTGGGTGAGTCTTATCTGCTGTCAGGGAGCAACTGGTGCAGGCTAAAACATTGGTCTTTTCTTTTTGCTTTTCATTTCCTCTTGTTGAAGCAGAACAACTTTTTCCATAGAACCATAGAATGGTTTGTGTTGGAAGAAACCATAAAGATCACGCAGTTCCACCCTCCCTGCCCTGGGCAGGGACACTTTCCACTTCACCAGGCTGCTCAAAGGCCCATCCGACCCAGCTTTGAACGCTTCCAGGTGTGGGACATCCACAACTTCTCTGGACAACCAGTTGCAGTGTCTCACCAACCTTCTGGTAAAAAAATTCTTCCTACCACCAAATCTAAACCTACCTTCTTTCAGTCTGGAGCCATTCGCCCTTGTCCTTTCACTGCACACCCACTATATGATGCCACTCCAGCTCTCCTGCAGGTCCCCTTTAGGTACTGGAAGGCTGCTCAGTGGTCTCCCCAGAGCCTTCTCTTCCCCAGGCTGAGCAAGCCAAGTCCATTTTTTTGCCTAAAAGAGCCTCCAGCAGAACTTAAATGAAAGAGGTGGACTCTGAGAGACCCCTGCCTGGACCTGGTCTGTGTTTGGAGCTTTACAGCAAGCACAGTGAAAATAATGTGAATTCTGGATTTCCAAAGTTCATACAAAGTACTCAGAGTAAATGGTGGCTAAATACTGAAGTCAGATAAAACAGTGGGAAGCAGACTTGGGAGTCAGTGTAACAAAGAATTGGGAGGCAAATGCTTTCAACACCAGTGTTTTACACCACTGGTGTAAACAAGTGTGGTTTCAGCAGTAACATCCTTGTAGGCAAGTAGAAGTAACACGGACTTTAGTGAGATCAGAAAAGGTATGGTTACAGTAATTAAGTCTTGAACTGGTAAATTTAATGGTGATTATTGTTATTGCTGTGACCATTATTATTATTATTGTTGTTTTGTTGTTTTTAGTGTTTGTCTGAGCAGGCAAAAGAGACCAAGTACTGTGTTTGTGGGAAGCAGACCAGCAAGATCTGGATTTTACAAACAGAAGGCAAAACAAACCAGCAAAATGTAATGTCTAAGTACATTTTTAAATACCCCAGTAGTGGTATTCTAGGATGGCATTGGTGTGTTATTGTATACCAAATGAGTCTCAGAGGTGCTACCTAATTGTGAGCTCACCATCATAGCACATTTCCAGCTTGTCCCTTCAGTCCCCCATGTATTTTACATCTGTTGTAGAAACTGAAAGCCTCATTTCAAGCCTGACCTTATCCTTTTTTAGATATTAACTTGCCCCAGTTCAGTGTGGAGGCTTTAGTGTTTTCATTGTTTATGTGCAAAAGAGGGATTTTAGAGAGGGAAAAAAACAACACATAAAAATTTCATTACTGGTTGGGAAAAGCTTATCATCCAGCATGTACAAATATCCTATGCAACAGCTCAAGTAGTACAGATAGTATAAGGTCTGTAAAGCATATGCAGGTGTTTACCACCACCAGTCCAGGACTTTGACAGGTGTCTCCTGGGCAAAACAAGGGGCGGTGATTTTGGAGAAAATGAGAATGTCTATGGTAATTGAGAACCTGGGAAGAGAGGCTCATCTGAGAAAGGGAGCACAGGGAAGAGAAATAGGAAGGTTTCCTTTGAAGGATGATTCATTAAGCTGACACACAACCTGCTAGGTCAGCAGGCCTTGGTTCAAATGAAAGAACTGAGAGCTGAAGAGCCCCTCACTATGTCCCAGCTGCTGTTAAGGTGAAGATGTCCTGTGCCCTCAGGCAAGGATGCTGAGTCAGATGACTGGCCAAAACCCAACAGTTTTGCTTTTTGAAAAAGTCTCAAGGTGGTTGAGATTGACATGAGATGTCAGCACACACAAGATGGAGACTTTCTGATAGTTATCACTGAAAGAATATGATTAATCCATTAGAGAGTGAAATAAGGCTTTTATAGGGGATGGACCTGCACAACACAGTGAGGAGGTGGGTCTGACTCTGAGTGAGTACATTGTGGATATGTGTGAATGGAAAGGTATCTACCAGTGTGTCTTGTCCCCCTTAATGCAGCCATCAGCTCTTGGACAGGGAGTTCTTGGATGGGCAAACTGGATCCTTGCTCAGCTCTGCCTGCTCTCCAGTTAATCAGTACAGCAAACCCTGCATTGCTGCCTGTCTCCATCAACATTACTGCTTGTTACTTGCTGTCATGGGGCTCGTCCAGTGAGGAATCTGTGCTGCTCACAAGTGAAGTAGAGGACAGGTAGAGCAGTACAGCATGGGAGAAGGGAAGCAGGCTGTCTTTTCCTTTTTTGCACTGCTTTTTACTCCAAATCGCTGTGACTGTACACAGTTCCTTCCCCCACAGCAATCCCATTATTTCACTTTGAAAATCTGGTCAGTCTGCTCATCATTAGGTTAAATCAGGATTCCCTGTCCTGTGCCTAATGTGTTATGTAGGGAATTAAGTAATGACACTTAAAATCCCTTCTAATTTTAGTTTTAATTCTTCTCTTCAATTAAATCTCACTTTCTTGGCAAAATTATTCTAGATTATTTTAAACAATTAAATTTGCTGCAGACACATGCCCCTTGATACGCTGAGCTTCACCCTCCTCTCCCAATCCTGGAGTGACTTGGAGTCATGTGTACTCCCTGCCCCCTGAGAGAATATCTCAAGGACAAAAAAAGCTGTCAAGTGACAAGAACAAAGCACAAGGAAGTGCTGCTTGTCCTTGCTTTCCCGCCCAGTCCCTAATAAAAAAAACTAATAATGCCCATTTTAGGTAGCTGTTTGTACAACTCGACTCTCATTATTTCAGTAAAGCAGTGCAAGCTGCCAGCTGTATCTTTTGTACCTCCAGACACACTTTGCAGAAGAGCTCTTTGCTGTATTTTGAATGTGAGTTTNTCCATTAGTTTCTGGGTTCTCCTCCTTTTGAGGGACATTTGCCTACATCCCCAAGGCTTTTCAGCTGAAGAGCCCTTTGGGCAGCCATCTCCCAGCTCCCAGTGTAGTTCTGACAGGGGATGGATTCTGGGAATGTACAGAGTGCCTCTGTAGGGCTGCAGCATGAGTGCTGCATCCTATCTCCTTTCGTGCTGTCCCTACTGGCCTCAAGCCAAGTTTAGCCCTTGCTGAACACAAGAAAAGTCCAAGTGTTTTTTGGCAGAAATACAAACCACTTGGAGCACTTTGGCGTATGGATGTGAAGTGTTTTACAAGCATCCTTGGAAGCCCAGCACAGCTCTTTGTATCATAAATTTCTGTACTGTGGACAAGCCTTGAGAAAATACCTAGGAGAGAAATGGGAGGCAACTGACAGCATAATTACTGGTTTGGGGAAAAAAGAGGCCAGAAAAGGAGGGGAGAAGAGATACTTGTTGATTGGCCAAAATTTTAATAGTGCAGTTTGACCAGGAATTGGAAATCAGAGAGGAATTGAGCACATTTCCATTTTGAGGCTTGTTTTTCCTTAGTGATAACAAAACCTAAAAATTTTCCAAAATCAGAATAAATTTTTTTTGTGAAGTAAAACATTTTAATTTACTAGTACCCAAGTTTTCCCAAATTTCATTTTGGATTTAGATTTATTATGCTAACCTTATTTTACTGTTACTTCCATACCATAAAATCCTTTGATCTCCCTTTAATTTGCACGGGGACAATAGGAGTTGTCTGCAGAGATTATATTGTATTTCTGTCTGTACAAAGTCTCTGCATCATTACATTCTTCAGCATGCTAATGTTGATACTAGTATTTTCTGCATGAATTTCCACATTTTTATTCCTCAACCGATGCCTTGGATGCAACCACAATTTAATTCCATCACAAGTGATGACAAATGTTCTTTGGTGAATCTGAAAGATGATATCAGAATACACTTTGTGTGCAGCTCTCTCATAAGTACATCAACAATCTATTTCTCTTGGCCTGATGAAAAGGAGAACTTCCTGCATTAGAAAAATATAAAAATAAAGTGACTACACTGAGTTAAATTCTTGTCTCAGTTTCACTATTGTGAATCTGGAGAGAGAAAAATAAAGAAGTAATATGATTTTTTTGTCTTGCCCATCTGTATCACTCAAAGACTCACTGGTTTAATTTCAATAGCTATGAAGCAGGACACATTTGTGAAGCCTCTTGAAGGTTAGTGGCTAGCCAAGACAATAAAGCAGTGATAGAATGACCCCACCCCAGTTAACAGGTTTTATCTTGACAAGGAACTTAACCCCATCTACCTTAACGAGTTTAAAAGTAAAATAAAGAGAAGCTGTCAAGGTCTAAGGAGATGTGGGCATCACTTTCGAGTGTTAATAGAACAGTTTCACAGAGCTGAGGAGGCTCAGGAAAAAAGTTGGAGGTCTCTGCTTTGCTCTGGTTCCTCTGTTTCATTCAGATCACACCGAGCACATCCCACCACTAATTGACACAAAATAGGAAATCAAGCCAAACTAAGCCAAATGGTTGAGCAGCTTTATACCCACTGCTTGTCAANATCCTGGAGTGACTTGGAGTCATGTGTACTCCCTGCCCCCTGAGAGAATATCTCAAGGACAAAAAAAGCTGTCAAGTGACAAGAACAAAGCACAAGGAAGTGCTGCTTGTCCTTGCTTTCCCGCCCAGTCCCTAATAAAAAAAACTAATAATGCCCATTTTAGGTAGCTGTTTGTACAACTCGACTCTCATTATTTCAGTAAAGCAGTGCAAGCTGCCAGCTGTATCTTTTGTACCTCCAGACACACTTTGCAGAAGAGCTCTTTGCTGTATTTTGAATGTGAGTTTCCCCCCTCCTCCCTCCTTTCTTCATGTTGCTTCTCTAGATCCTGACTGAAAGGAGAGTAGGGAGAGCACTGCATGCACGGCTAAGGACGACAGGCAGGGCA